>ML811228.1:68249-79706 GCA_009831015.1 Picea engelmannii | reverse complement strand
ATGACTTCCAAATGGTCAAAACCGAGATATTACACTTCCCAAGATATATGGGGAAACTGCCAAAAGGACAATTCAAGTCAAAGATTATAAGGAAAATTTGTAAGGAAGCATGGGCTAAAAGGTATTACATCTAAAGGACAAGTGTCAATATCAAATTACACGTTCACTCCATTTCCTCTTTCCTTCATGTGGTATCATAGTCCCCTTCTTGCTTCTCCAACAATCTCTTTGGTGGTTATTACATTATTATGTATTTCCTTTTACTCATGTATTTGCATACATAAGCACACCATGGAAACATAATAACAACACCATAATCCTAGCCCATCATTGGGACTTACAAGCACTCATCGGTTGGGCCTTGGTCTTGAGCTCAGCACTAAGAATATTTACATTGCATTTCACATTGTTTGTACACAAGGTCATTTAACTTATCCCACATGGCTAGTTGACTCTCATTACATAAACCACACCATATAAATAATACATAATTTAATATAATTTATTCTAGAGGTCAAAACTAGGATATTACATATAATGAGGAAACATTTGAAGATAGTTGAAGGCCTTTGAATGAGATATGTAGTTGCACATAATATTCATAGACGTGGACCATTTTTTTGAAGGGTTAAACCTAAAATAAATCCTTAAAGATTGAAAATTGCTCCGATGCATATCTATCACTTGCCCCCTCCGATCAATGATGCTCAAACATCGATATTTCAAACATTTTAGCTCAAGAAATCACACAATCCTAACCCCAACCTAGCAAGACCATATCTAGACTTAGCAAGAGTGAATCAAGAACAAATCACACTGATCCGAAAAGATCTTTTAAACGACAATGGTTGAGTTATTTAGCATGTGTTGATTAACCATTTATGAAGCTGGATGAAAAAGGAAGAATTATAGAAGAAAAATAACAACCATATAAACATATACAGATATGGAAATCAACATGAAGAACAACAAACCATAAAACACCAAAGTGATAACGGAGTTCGACAATCTCGCCTACGTCTCCGGGCCTTTGTCTCAATGGGTGAGGCTTTCTTATTTATGTTCAAAGCTTTAAAAGTACATCACAACAATGCCAAAAATGTTACAAACTGATCTGGTCTTGTTCTACCATATTTCTAGAACCCAACAAAACCAATGACACTAACATCGAATGAACGGAGCTCCCAGAAATGGCCCGTAAAGGTGCTCTCCTCAATAGCTTCCCTGCATAAAACTGGCTTTGGCTTGGAAAATCTTCAACATAAACTTGTTATGAACCTCCCCCCATGGCTTCAAGAAGCCCTGGTTTATATATATATATGAATTTGGTGACCATCTCCCAACTTACCCCCAGGATCTGGCCTAAAAAACGGCCCAATATCTTCCAAAATTGGCCAAAAAACTCCAAAACTGCTGAATAATATCAATTAAAATCATGTTACAATGTTTAAAAACCCACTTTGGGCATAAATCAAGGGTGCAACCCCCTTTTCGCTGGCTCCTGGTCATTTTGGCGCCTCCATGTGGCCAGGCGCTAGCAGTTTATGGTTATATGGTTGGTCATGTGGCCTCAGGATTTGCTCCACGTGCCAACATAGTTACAACCCCTCGTCGATTTAGCTAATGGTTACGCCCCTGGTCGGCAGGCTAGCCTGACCGACCGGGGCTAACCTCTGTATACCCGCGCTAACAAACAACAAAACCGGGTCACATGGTAACACGACCGAGATTCAGGGCTAAGCTCCTTGTTATCCACGCCAAAACACTAACCCGTAGGTCACACTGTGAGGTTCTATGGTGGTTAGCGCCATGGGCTAATGTGAACACATATCCGCGCCAAGAGTTAACAATCCGGTCCTATACGAAGGTTGTATGCACATGTATGGGGATGGGGCTAGTCCCCAGCTCTTACTCCGCCCGTTTGAACCACCATGCAAACATAAATATAAGCCGCGCCACTTTAGGTTAAGAAACAATGCGAGGGTGGGCTGGCTAGCCCGACCTTGCCAAGACATTCGTCTCATCGGAGGTCGGGGGTTAAAATCCGGTGAACTCCAAACATTTTTGCAATAAACTTTAACCAACCAATGGGTGCCACGTAGTATCCCATGTCTGTGCCACGTGGCACTATACCATACGCCGACATTACTGCCATGTGTCAGCGCTCGATTCGTCCACATCTGCCAACCACATGTCTTCCACGTCACATGCCACTGTACCTGCCACATAAGCGCTATACGGATGTGCCACGTGTCAGCTTTGCAATGGTGACACATGTCACTCCCTGATTGGTCCACCTATCTCTCCATGTCAACACCAACGTATCCTGCCACGTCAATTGTACGACCGTACAACCTGTATAGTCAGCTGCCTCGTGGCACTGTACGGACTGTACATATATGAATTTTTTGCCTGTTTGGTAAAATGAATAGATCATGATATCTGGAGCATATGATGTCTGTTTCATCCCATTCAAGTCGCGTTGGGTTCATAACGACGAGGCCTATGCACACCTTCGGTTTGAAGAGATTCTGAGCACTTTGATTTTTAGGCCTTCCTGGACCCATTTTGGTCCCGAGATCCAATTCTGGATGATCACACCTCCCCACTAAAGACCTTTTGGTCCCCAAAAGGTTATTGACCAGTCATCAAGTGTGGGATAGGACACCAGACTTGTTCTCTGTCTTTAAAGTTTGTCATGTGCACATGTCTCATCAAGATTAATTGTAAAACAATCATGATAACTGACAACATATTGTTAGCCATTTGTACCCTGTCACATCTTACTGAAGCCACTATCATCCATGTTGACAACATTACTAATGATAGCATAAAAAATATGACTGAAAATGAGCTGATATGTTTATAATACTTGTACGACATTAGCTTATCTTGAAGCAAACTGTGATTGATCTTCCATTCTACAATCATCTCATGTTCTTGCTTAAGATCAATTACTTGATTTCAAACAATTATAGGTGTGTTTCTTGCTTGAGCTGCCTTTCTTAATTGTTCCACTTTTTGAAGAGATTTATTTGCCTTTAAAAGATGAGCATGAACCACATATTCTTGACCTACTTTGATTAAGTGATATTGATTCTTTTCCCTGTAGAAGATTGCTTTACGATCATATAAGTAAGGACTGCCTAAGATCATTCCACATTCACTTAGTGGCACCACATCACATGTTACCTCGTCCACAAACTTAGATGAGATTGCAAATTTAAATATGCATTGCTTTGTTATGTGCAATTGATGATCATTGCTTATCCATTTAAGTGTGTAAGGCTTATGATGCATCTGCGTGTTTAATCCCAATTTGTTTAACCAATTCCTCTGAAATTAAGTTAGATTGAGATCCACTATCTATCAATGTGTCGACCTTAGTATGTCACATTATGACCCTTATGTGAAACAATTTACTTCTAGAATCAATCCCATCACCAATTTTACCTTTCAAACCAACCAATGAGACTTTAGATTCATCACTTGAATTCGATCCCAAGTCTGTTGGTCGTGTTGTTGCTGCAACTATTTGCCTCCCTTTCTTTTCTTTGAACCACTTTGGTCTCTTCTCGGGATGAAATTGCCAACAATGATCCTCATCATGCCCCTCTTTCTTGCAATGCTTGCAAGCGAGCTTCTCTTCCTTTTTGGCCACTGGATTTTCCTTCTTGCTATTCCACTTCTTTTTATCCTCTTTCCTTGAAGACGATTCCCCTGTTACACCAACCCCTGTTTTCCCTACTTAAATGTATGTAGCTTGAACATAAACCTCATCAAGATTAGTAGGTCCAAACATGAATACAATATTTCGAATATGTGCAGGTAAACCTTCTATATACTTCATAAGAGTTTCTTGGGCATGTAAAGGAATATCTAACATCATGTCATTTTAGGAAATCCATCTGTATATTCTTGCACTGTTTGTCCTTTTCTTAGTTTAAGAGCTTGCCATTCAATTAAATATTTTTCTTTATAACCCAAAGGATAGAATTGCTTTCTAAGTGCAGAAATAAAAACTTGCCATGATGGAAATACATTACCCACTTGTTGTGTGCCATTTTGCAACTTGATTTTCTACCATATGAGTGCTGTGCCTGCAAGTCTAAGTGATGCCAACTTGATCCGAGTTGCCTCATCCTTGATTTGTTGCACACTGCAATAAACCTCCATCTGTCTGACCCAATTGTCAAGTCTCTCTGCATTAACTTCACCATCATACATGGGTAATTCAAATTTCACATCAAGTTTTAGTAAAGGCATTTTTTGTTTATGTTTATGGACATGTTTCTTTGTAGTGGATTTAGAAATTGAACTTGAAGAAGAAGGAGAAGAAGGAGGTGAAGGAGGAATTTGAGGAGGATCCTCTCCTTCCTCACTTTTGATCTTTGAAGATTCACCCAGATTTGGTCTCCTCCGTTCCAAGTAATCCTCATACAAAACCTTCATCGTCTCCGACATGGCGAAGAAAGTTTTTCGAAACTCTTTCTCATCCTAATAAAGTCCCTCTTCTGATGCCATCTTCTCGCTTTGATAAGTTTTCTTTCTCAATCCAATCAATGGATTCTCTTCAACAAGCTCGCCTTCAACACGATGTAGCTTTTCCCTGGAAATCATGCAAACTCAAAAACCAAACGTCAACTAGCTTTGATACCACTTGATCCGAAAAGATCTTTTAAACAAGAATGGTTGAGTTATTTAGCACGTGTTAATTAACCATTTAGGAAGTTGAATGAAAGAGGGAGAATTATAGAAGACACATAGCAGCCATATAAATATATATAGATCTGGAAATAAACATGAAGAACAACAAACCATAAAACACCAAAGTGATAACGGAGTTCGACACTACGTCTTCGGGCCTTTGTCTCAGTGGGTGAGGCTTTCTTATTTCTGTTCAAAGATTTAAAAGTACATCAAAGAAGTACCAAAAATGTTACAAACTGTTCTGGTCTTGTTCTACCAGATCTCTAGAACCCAACAAAACCGACGACACTAAAATCGGATGAACGGAGTTCCCATAAATGGCCCGCAAAGGTGCTCTCCTCAATAGCTTTCCTGCATAAAACTGGCTTTGGCTTGGAAAACCTTTAGCATAAACCTGTTCTGAACCTCCCCCCATGGCTTAAAGAAGCCCTAGTTTATATAGATCTAAAGTTGGTAACCATCTCCCAACTTCCCCCCAAGATCTGGCCTAAAAAAGGGCCCAATATCTCCCAAAATTAGCCAAAAATCTCTAAAAACTACTGAATAGTATCAATTAAAATCATATTACAATGTTTAAAAACCCACTTTGGGCATAAATCAAGGGCACAACCCCCTTTTAGTTGGCTCCTGGTCACTTGGGCGCCTCCATGTGGCCAGGCACTAACAGTTTTGCACTGGCCCCCTCCTGGATTCTCGGATCTCGGTTATATGGTTGGCCATGTGGCCTCAGGATTTTCTCCACGTGCCAACATAGTTACAACCCCCCGTCGATTTAGCCAATGGTTATGCCCTTGGTCAGTGGGCTAGCCCGACCGACCAGGGCTAACCTTTCTATACCCGCGCTAACAAACAACATAATAGGGTCACATGGTAACACGATCGAGATCCGGGCTAAGTTCCCTGTTATCCGCGCCAAAACACTAACCCGCAGGTCACACGGTGAGGTTCTATGGTGGTTCACGCCAGGGGCTAATTCCAACACATATTTGTGCCAAGAGTTAACAGTCCGGTCCTATACGAAGGTTGTATGCACGTGTCGGGGGCTGGGGCTAGGCCCCAACCCTTACTCCGCCCGTTTGAACCACCATGCAAACATAAATATAATCCGCACCACTTTAGGTTAAGAAACAATGCGAGGGTGGGCTGGCAAGCTCGAACCTGCCAAGACGTTCGTCCGATCAGAGGTCGGGGGTTCAAATCCGGTGAACTCCAAACATTTTTGCAATAAAATTTAACCAACCAATGGGTGCCACGTGGCAGCCCATGTCTGGGCCATGTGGCTCCATACCATACGCCGAAAATACTGCCATGTTTCTGTTCTTTATTCATCCACATCTGCCAACCACGTTTCTGCCACATCACATGCCACTATACCTGCCACGTAAGCGCTGTACGGATGTGCCACGTGTCACGCTTGCAGTGGTGACACATGTCACTCCTTGATTGGTTCACCAATCTGTCCACGTCAGCACAACCACATCCTGCCACATCAGCTGTATGGCTGTACGACCTGTACATTCATATGCCACGTGGCACTGTATGGACTGTACAATCATCAATTTTTTGTCTGTTTGGAAAAACGAACAGATTGTGATATCTAGAGAATACGACGCTCGTTTGAGCCCGTTCAAGTTGCGTTAGGTTCGTAACGACGAGGCCTACGCACACATGCGGTTTGAAGAGATTCTAAGCACTTTGATTTTTATGCCTTCCTGGACCCATTTTGGTCCCGAGATCCAATTCTGTATCACACACATACCTACATGAGATCAATTCCTTTACTGATGGATTCTCCTACAATCTAAATATTTGGAATATCAACTGAAGACATGCACCGACTACTTCACCTATAGGTCACACACCTTTCTTTTAGACTAAAAACAACTACTCCAACTGCATTTGATTGGATGATCATGAAAGTAAAAGGCCCCCTATCTATCAAGTAATTAAAGGGGAGGGAGGGCTTTCAATTTTTTTATTTCAGATCTTAAAAGATGAAAATATTTCTTATGGGTTTAACTATAGTAATAACGATGTTGGTGTCCTGTCCTATTTGATTCCACGATGGCCCTCAAACGTCATTATGAATGCTGAGACACTTCAGTAGGCCGCCTAATATAATATATTCCTTAATTAGATGTGACCCCATGAATTTATTTCATAACATTTCATAACATTTCATTAAAACACTTTGCCCCATTTAAGATTTTAGAGATAATTGAGTCAATTGCATATCAAGATGTCAATGTCCCGCGTCAATAAGAACCATTGGACAAAGAAAGTTTCCTAACATTAGGGTGCACATTTTTCATATTTTATTGTTGAAGAAATATGCGGCTAACCTTATTCATATTCTTAATTAGTCTCTGATTTAGGTGAAAATAAAAAGATAGTTTTAGACACAACCTTTGTGCATTAAAAAAAGAAGAAAAGAAAGTCATAATACTTTAGAATTAAGTTGTCACCAAGTTGTCACCCAGGCAATGGTTCAATGGAATCAATAAAGATATAATGAAGTAACCTTGGATATCAAAGATTCCACATGAAACAAGTACATATAATTATTTGAAATACCAAGCTCCATAAAAGTTGGTGTTATTTCTAAGAGGGAAGGAATGTAAGACTATGATTTTGCCTTTCTATAAATAAATTAACCATAAATATAATTTATGTAATACCATAAACATAAAACAAGTATATATAATTATTTGAAAAATCAAGCTCCATACAGGTTGGTGCTTAAATTCTAAAAAGATGTAATACTATGATTTTTCCTCCCTATAAATAAAATAGCCACAAATATAAGAAGGGATGTAATACTATGATTTTTCCTCCCTATAAATAAAATAGCCACAAATATAAGCTATGCAATAGCACAATGATGGATAAGTACTTATAATTATTTAAAAAATCAAACTCCATAAAGGTTCCGCTATTTCTAAAGGGCAAGGGATGTAATAATATCATTTTACCTCTTAATAATAAATTGGCCACAAATATAAGCTATGTAATATATGATTTTTCATCCTAGAAATAAATTGGCCACAAATATAAGCTATGCAACTTTATTATACTAACATAAATAAGAACTCGTTTGTGAAGGTATCATTATTATACCTGCCGATAGGCATGGTATATAGCTTTGAGTTAGGCTTGACTTTCTATTAGTTCATAGTTGATCATAAAATATACACCCTTTTATCCAAAGTTTTAAAAAATAATTATTTATTTTAAATTTTAAATCTCATTTATGTGATATCTTATTGGCCAAAAACTTTGAAGTTTTATTGTCGCCTTCACTTCCCCAATGTTCTTGTAATAAATATTTCTTGTTTTTTTATATATATTGTCAAAAGTTGAGGGCCCATCTTGTTAAATAAATAACTCTTTCTTTTTTGGCATGGATATGCATTTTTTAGTTTTTTGGTTGTTCTCATTTAATGGGTACCTTTTTTCTAGGCACATTTAAATAAAATAAAATAATATTTTGTAGGTAGGATTCAAATGGATGACAATTGTACTTTTTCTTTCACAATTAAATTATTTGAGAGTTAAAGTTAAAATAAAATAATATAATATTTTGTACAATTCAAAGTTGATGACATTTGTATATTTTTTTTCACAATTTTTTAAGGGTTAAACTTAAATATAAGTTTTATTTTTATATTTCAAATTTTGAGTGTTAAACTTAAATATAAGTTTGAACATTTTTTTTTTTAAGTAAGAAATTTTATATATTAAAACCCTTCCAAAGGCAAAAAGGAGTTCCGAAATACAGATATAGTCCTGCTGTAATTACTGGACTGCCCCAACAGAGGGGAAACCAGCCCAGTCAACAGATTAGTCAGCATAAGTAAAGTGATGACCTGTAAAGAGTAAAGTCCTAGACAACCTGGACATCATTAGAGACTAAATACAACTGACACGACCTCTAAAAACAGCAAGGGCCTAGACGCCTGACATGTAACCTGACCAGGTGGCGTGGAGATCCCCGGTCCATGGTTCCTCCTCGACATACGTCGCTTCGTCCTCCCATTGCACCTCGACCTCCTCTTTGGTCTCAGTTCCAAAGTTATTCTTCGTGGTATCCTACGACAGTCGCTTGATAGAATTCACCTCCTCAACCATGGTCTCGCGCCCATCTCGTTTCATTTCAGACTCTGTTGCGCACTTCACTGTGACATCTCCTCTTGCGGTAGCTGCATCGGGTTCCTGCTCCGAAGTCGCGCACAACTTAACCTCTCCGTCCTCGATAGCTTCACCTGGTTCCTTCATAGAAGTCACTCCTGCCGGGTCCAAGTGGAAAGCTTCATGCATGGAAGAGAGGAGCTGAAGGAAGAGCGCAACCTTTTCATTTGTAGTCTGCAATCGAAATTGAAGATTGTCCACCCCCTAGCGGAGTTCAAAGACTAATCCGTAAAGGATGGACATGTTGTCTTTGATCTGCTCGCCATTGATGGAATCAGAGGATGGGTGCCCATTGTTCCTAGGCTTTCGCGAGGAAGGTGGCTGCTCGCCTCCTAAGTTTCTTGGAGAAGCCGAGAGTGGTGTAGGGGTTAGTTCAGCCACAGGTGGGGCGACGAGGAGGCACGAGGCTGAACAAAGCGGCCGGGGGATAATTGCTAGGCCATTAAGGTGCGGAATCGACGGAGTGAGAGGGGTAGTGAGGTGAGGCTCGGCCTAGAAGTGAAGGGAGGAGCAAGTGGAAAGTGGAGCGGGAGGCAAAATTGAGGGCCGACGAGGTCTCCAGGGAGAACCCCGCCGTGGCCTCCCTCTTGGTCGCGGCTTATGGTTAGGCACAAGGTACACACAGCAGAGGCAAAAGGTCTGGGCATGAATAGGAGCCACCGGGAAATAGGAAATTCTAGCATGAGGCGGCCATGGCGACGAAGGGGGGAGCCCTTCAGACCACCAACAGAGACAATGGATGGAAACCAGGAGCAAAGCCATATGAAAATGCAAATTAGGAGTGACGGATAGCATTAAAGCATTTCCCGTCGTAATTAGAGCTTATTAATATCGCAGGAGGGTGGCGAGTGGTGGCACGAGCTCGTCACATGGCTCCGTGCCCCGTTGGCAGGAGCTATCCTCCATCATGTGCCGAGTGTACACCACTAACACCCCATCCGGGGGATAAGTTTGAACATTTTACAATGTATAATCTAAATGTTTTATGAAATTGAGTTTTTTTTTAGATCATTTAAAATAATGTGAAGGGATATTGGTTATTATACCTGCCGCTTGGGGTGGTATATAGTATTGGATATGCTATTGATCATCTATTAGCTAGGGTTTGACCAAAATAATTTTGAGCATTTTTAAAGGTATAACATTACAATTTGATTTTTTTAATTATTTTAAAATATTTTTCTCAATTGTGATTCGTTGTTCAAAGGCATCTCTTATTGCAATGGCTGCGAAAGGATCTTCAACGTCCTTTAATGAGATGACGCTTGCCTGCCATATTCAACAAATGAATTTGTTATTCATCTCAACGCATGGGGTGGATTCAATACAACTATTGTTTTATTTTATTATACCTGCATAGTGGCAGATATAAGCTGCCATGTAGCCTTGTTTGTACTTATTTTATTTTATAAAGAAACTTTACAATATAAAATTGTAATAACGGGCATGCGGCCTATGGTCTATCAAAAAAAATGCATAATAATGGAGAATCGAGTGGGGCCATGTTGGCAAGTCAATATCTTATAAATAAACATTTCAAAAGAGGAAAACTGTTCAATATTCATTTTCAATGTTACACTCAGTGGAGTTTGAGAGAGGTCGGATGAGCATTTTCGGAGAAAAAGCTTTGGAATATTGCAACCATGGGTTTCTAGGCTATCGAACCATACCCTTTCATGGACAACAAGTGGAGAGGAATAGAATCAATGGAATTCATTCATTCGTAGAGTGCTAGTCTCGATCTTTATTGCAATAGATACTAACAAATAATACTTACATCACTCTAATACAATTGGGAGAAACAAGAGTCCTAGATATTGTGTTCTTCATTGATTCAATAGGGTTTCTTTGTATAGATTAGTCCTTTTTTTATTATTTAATTGTGGTTGGTAAGCTTAGAGTAATTATTATATGTTTTTCTAATAATTGTTCGAGTTTTGGGGTTGATAGATGTTTTTGATACATTTTGAACCTTAGTTTATTATGTGTCACAGCGAGAGGGATAAAATCTTTGGAGGTGCAAATATTTTTTTTAAGTGTTTTCAATCTAAAAAATGTTTTCATCTATAGGAAATTAATCCCTCTCCTCTCATGCTAGATATGAAGTTAAGATTGATACACACATATGCAATGTGTCAACTCTATAATGGATACATAAGGAATTACACATCTCCCTCATACTCATCAGCACACCATTGAAATGTTTTAACCATACTAAATTTTTTACTTTCATTATGATATTTTTCTTATGGTGAAGAGTCCCTATGACCTAAGTAAGCAACTAATAATCCTCAAGGAATTCTGCTTTAGCATGGGCATGGCTGTGAACACAGACAAAACAAAGGTTATGATAATTAAATCCAAAAGGATCACCTACGATACTTTTGTTTATGAAAGCATGAATAGTGTGGACGAAGTGTGTTAAGGTCCTAACCCACACATAGGTAGATCAATGTATTCGGATGTAATAAAGGTCAATATTAATAAGACCTTTCAATAAAATAGAATAAGGTGGATGTAAGAAGACCTAATAGAAGCTTCCGCTTCTAGAAGGATCTT
>ML811228.1:30700-59395 GCA_009831015.1 Picea engelmannii | reverse complement strand
TCTAGAAGGATCTTCCTCTAGATGCTTCTTTTTAGTATAAATAGGAGTCGAGGGTATGGGAACCCTAGCTTGGATATTATTGTAACAGAGCGCTGCTCGATTGGAGGTTGCCCCCTCGAAGAGGCCTGTGAACATTGCTATCTAATTCAAGTACTATTTCTGTTGCTATTTTGTATATCATTTCTGTGTATTGTGAAGATTATGCTGGATATTTTACTGTTATTCTATCATTTCTAGCATTTCGTTTCTGTTCTGCATATTTTATATATCTGGTATCTTGCAAAGTGTCTTCATACAAACATCTTAGAATCAATATCCACCACAAGCTCAATTGGAACTATAACGTTGAAAAAAAAGATAACTGGAGGGTGGAAAGCTTATTATGGGCTTGAAAACGATTGTAAATTAGTGGATCTTTGGCTTTGGGATAAAAAAAAACTCCTCTTTCACACTCTCGTCACTCTGATAATCTTATAAGGATGTGAATTTTGGGGTTGTAGTAAGATAGAACATATCCAAAATAATTTTATAACTTATAATATCAAAATTAAGGGCAATACACCCTATCCTATCGTTCACATAGAAGCAATCCTTTCCCCCATTGAGAGCATTACTATGATTAGATACCTAACATACAAGAACAAGTCAAACAACATGGATGCCAAAAGGCTCCCCAAAATTGCTTCAAACTCTAGCCAAAACCACTAGTTGCTCAAGCGACGATGACATCAAGTTGCCAAATCTTGGCTAAATTATTGGGGAATACAGGATATTGCATATATTAAATCACTTCTAAATTTAAGGAGAATATGTGGTTTGAAAAAGAATTAGTGGATAAAAGGAAATTAATATATTACAATGAGGTAGTCAACCCTAATTGAGAAGATCAAACGTATCTCTTAGTTTTGAGTACTGCAAAGAAGAAAATCAACATTGCTAAAATAAGAACAAACTCTCACTAGCTACATAGTGAAACCGGGTGTTGGAAAATACCCAAAACATCGCGGGATGAAAGAATCTGTCATCTTTGTGACACTAAGATGGTAGAAGATGAAAAACACTTCCTCTTAGATTGCCTTACCTATACCCATATTATATCCCAATTTAAAAATATTTGCCACAATAGAGATCTTCCTAACCTCCTAAGTCATCAAAACTATGGCGACCTTGGAACACTTATGCTTTGAACATAGAAATACAATAGTAATCATCATCATCATCATCATCATCATCATAATATATATAAAGTTGATACTAAATATTTTATTTCATCATCATCATATATAAAGTTGGTAATGATATATTTTATTTAAAGTGGGGATTGAAATATTTATTTATAATGGATATATATATTTTTTTATTACATTACACATCTCCTTCATATTGGAAAGTGGAAAACAACCAAATAATAATTTTTTTTACATTTAATTACTATATATATATATAATTTAAGATGGACATAACATTTTATTCATAGTTGATATTGAAATAATTTTTTTGTAACTATTATTTTTGCCACATGCCAACTTCATGTTAAACATAGAAAGAATTACACATTTTCATTTCCTCATAGTAGATTATAAAAAACATCTCTTAACATAATAATTATGTTTAAAATTTTTTGTTACATAAAATTATACTTTTAAAATCAAATTTGATGAAATATGGAATAAAACTCTATATATTCTTCGCATTAATTAGAAACATCCATCTTTAAAGACATAAAACAAAAAATTATAAACTTATTCCATGCCAACTTTTAATATGTTATTTTTTATTTATTTATATCAAAATCTTAATCACAATAATAAAATTATTTATTTTAGGAGGGATATAGGATGTAATTTAAAACTAATAATCTTTATATATTAAATGTCAAAAAGTTTTTTCTATTTATATAAAATTTCTAATTAATCCATATAGAAGTAGATACTTTTAAAATGAAATTTGATGAAATATGCAACATAGCGGTATATATTCTTCTTAAACCATTTTAAAGAGATAAAAAAATAAAAATAAAATTGTAAACTTATTTCATCTCAAATGTTAATATGTTATTTTATAGAAGTAGATACTTTTAAAATGAAATTTGATGAAATATGCAACATAGCGGTATATATTCTTCTTAGAACCATCCAATTTTAAAGAGATAAAATAATAAAAATAAAATTGTAAACTTATTTCATCTCAAATGTTAATATGTTATTTTTTATTTAGGTCAAAATATTAATCACAATTTTAAAATATTAATTTTAAGAGGGATAAAGAATGCAATTTAAAAAAATTAATCTTTATATATTAAATATTAAAAAGTTTTTTTCTATTTATGTTAAATTTTTAATCGATCCACATGGAAGTAAATTAATTTCTTTTAACGTTGTAACTATATTATTTAAAAAGCTGTTAAAATTTTTATTGATTCAAAATTTTAATTTATTTTTCTAAACTTCTAAATATTTAAATCACTTTAAAAAAAATATTTTTTAAAAAATTTCCAAGCTTGAATTTGAATTATGGAAAATTTTAATAATATTTAATGGGTTTAATGGTTAATAACATGCGTTTTCTCTTAAGAGGTCACAAGTTCAAATTTAAATGGGTAGGATATGGATACCTTAAAAATAGATTATTATTATTAATTGCCATATTCAACATATAAAATAAGTAATATCTACTAATATATATGGAACTTGGATTATGAAGGATGCCTAAATTTTTTGTCATGATGACGTTGATGATGATTAATTCTATTAAGATAGAAGACAAATGAATCTTAATAAAGTAAGTGATTACTTATTATTCTTTAGAATTTTGTTTATGTGCTAAAAGAGATTAAGAAAATTTTTCCCAGATAATAAAATTGCTACCAAATTAACTTATGAACATAAAAATTACTAAAAATAGCAGATTAACTTTATAAACATATATAAAAAAAAAACAAAACTTTGAGATAAATTTGTGTGAAAAACAACTGAATATTGAGCCCCTCCAGGCCAGTCCATGATTGCTTTAGATGTTACAGTACTTGACGAATAGAGGTTTTGAGTATATCTTCAGCAACTATCTCATACGCCTTCTCTGTGGGATGAAAGGCATCCCAAAAGATATATTTCGATGCATCTGAGCACGTGAGGGGATTTCTCCTGTTGCATATATATGAGAACTCTATCAGACCTGTTCCGCAACATGCTGCCCTTGTATTCTCGAATCCTGCAGGTATTTGGAAATAAGAAACCATAAATCACTTCTACCATATAATCTCATGCATGAATGATTCATAGCCGTGCATATTTCAATTACCGTATTTAGCAGGATTTTGAACCATGTTCAGCAACGGACTGAATATATCTGCATAAAAAATTTTGATGCCCGGAAGCTTCGGCCTCAAGAAATCAATCATTTTCTGAATCTTTATATTGTAGCTAATTGCATGTTGATTTAGATCCTCTAAGCAACCTTGTTCCTGTTTATATATGTTTCTGACTGTTCTCTCTATAGGCAGGCACCCCAATGGAGGAATGCCAGTAATCAATATTCTGCGTGCACCGTAATTGTAAATTTCCTGTCACAATAAGTTTTTGTCAAATATATTGGTTGTATACAGAGAAGTCAAATATATTAACTGTATTAAGAGAAGTCAGATGTATTTTACAATAAAATAAAAATTTATGATTCATACTAATTAATCTAATTAATCTGAGATTAATTAGGTTTAGTTCTAGTGGTTTGTGTTGTGTGGTGTTTTTCTCGGTCCAGGTTTAATTCTAGTAAGTGATATGTTGAGCTCTTAAATGAGCAAGTTATAAAAAAGCCTTAACTTTCTATAAAATCTGGTTTACCTGAATACCATCCTCGAAACGAAAAAACCTCTACTTTCTATAAAATCTTGTTTAGAGGATACCATCCTCAAAATGAAGAGAACTTTCTGTAAATTTCTACCATCTCTATTCCAAATGTATTTAATATATCAGAAGCAAGTTATCAAAAAAGCCTCTACTTTCTATAAAATCTGGTTTACCTAGATACCATCCTAAAAAAAACCTCTACTTTCCATAAAAATCTAATCTTGAAATCAAAATCAGGAGAACTTCCTAGTAAATTTCCACAATCTCTATTCCAAATTCCAAATAAAAAGTACTTACTTAATATATCTTTTTATATCAGAAGTTAAGTTAAAATAAAACTGAGATATTGGTATGGGAGAGAAGATGAGTGATATACTTGAAGAAAATTGGAGCCGATCTGTAGAAGGTGATCCTGAAATTGTGCAACATTGTACTGTAATCGAGTGTATGGATTGACATAATAGTTTACAAGAAAATCGTTGCTGCCCATGCTGACTATGACAATCGCTTCGTTCAGAATTCTGGTGGCGTTTTCAGCTCCTGAAATCTTCCCCAACTTCTGTCCATATTCCTTGAAGTACTCCACTTCTTTCCAGATGGGTATTACAGACTTGAAAAAACAACAACAATCAAAGATTTTATAAGCATTACACTTTATGTCCTAAAGAATATTCAGATCGAGAATTAAGAATCAAGGCAGATACTATAATAAACGTACAAATGCTTTGGCTGTCCTGTTATCATATCCAGTGCCTGCAGATGCGAAACTAACGCCAGTGAGCAGGTCTTCGGGGGTGAGGCCTGTATCCAGATATGCTGGCACCGTCTCTTTTATGCCTAATCCTTCAGCTGCGTTGGTTAACAAGCAAGCAAGCAAGAATCCATGGATATGGAAAACAAGTAAATTAAATTATATATATATGATAAATCAACATTGTATGTTTTGAAAGCTAATTGAATTCCATGATTACCCAAAAAATCTGTTGTTAGCCTTCCGTTGGAGAAGCGACCAGTAGGCCTATGCCCGGTGAAATCTCTCCCGTATGGTAGAAAATTAGCCTTAAGAACTGTGGATATGTTGTTGTTATTGCCAGGATCTACGGTGGAATCTCCGAATACAATCAGAGCTGGTGCTAATCTTTTAGCAGGTCTCTGTATTTTAGCCCACGAAGTCCCCGAAAACATGAAGAGTAAGAAAATTAGAGCTGTATATTCCAGTGCCGATGCCATGATCTGCCAATGGATTGAATATTGTAACCTCATGGGACAGTCTAAATCAAATGATAAATACAGAAATAAATAGCGTTTGGCGTTTCAATTCGCACTGGCGTGTGCTGCGAAATAAAAATTAAAAAACTGTCCACCAACTTTTGTAAATGTTGGAAGTGGGCGGTGGCAATCCATCCGTTTCTCCGCTACTTTTTGAATATAAAAACAAAATCGTGCAATTGATCACTGACCGACAGAAATCTGAGTTGAATTTATTGGAGAAAACATTTGGAGTGTCAATTCCCTGCACAGTTCATGTCGTCTGCTTGCGTCTAGAATACTGTAATTGCTTTTTTCCAAATCTACCCAAGGCCATTGATGATTCCTTGTAAGAAAGCTATTGTAAGTAAAAATGGCTATGCCGGTTGTTCTGCTGTCACACCTCAGAATTCCATCCGTGCAGCGAGGAGTTGCAACTATGGTTACCTAATGGTTCTTCAAGAATATCGCCATAATGGAAGCATCTGGTTTTCTGAATGTGAATCAATGTAAGTGGTTGCCATTTTTGACAAGAAAGAAATACTCGCGACTTGTGTTGTTTTGTTAGTAGAATATTGGTCGATTTATGGATGGTTGACTTCAATAATATAAATTCATGACATTCGGAAAGACATGTGGGAGTCATTTTCGATTGAATTTTGTGAATTGATATTAATTTCATTGAATTTTGAATGTATGATATTATTTTTATAATTTACAGGCTCTTATTTTCTAAATTGTTATATGATTTTATCCATCCATTAGTGTAGTTGCCATAAACATTATTGGATTTTGTTCTCAAAGGCATTATTGCTAGTGATTTTTATATGAATCGATATTTTGTATATCTTAATCCCACTTCAATTAGAAATGCTATCAATGTATATGAATCGATATTTTGTATATCTTAATCCCACTTCAATTAGAAATGCTATCAATGGCTCCACAAACGCCTCTATCAATGCCATCAATTATTTTTTAAGAGCATGGATGGGGTCACTTGCTAAGCACTCATCTATGGCCCCTCAATCACCGTTGATAACATATAAAAGGCTGGGCAACTTTGTTTAGATATAAAAGGCAGCCAAGGGAAAGGGAAAAATGAGGGTCGCGATGATAGAGAATTCTTGATTACCAATAGATAACACCATGTAAAAGCTTCTTTAGTTCATCATAATGACCTTGAGTCACACTAAGTTCCTTAGTGAGACCTTATACTTTTTGATCCATCTAAGATACCAAATTTTAATGACATCATTAATGAGGACCATTAATTGAAGTCATTTGGTAAGCTAATAAAAAGAAATGCATTAAACTAGCATAGATCTATCTTAACTTTGGATCTATCGATCAATGAGATCAAATCCTTAGAGGTGCAAGCTTTCCTCACGTTTTGAACTCTAAAAAAGATTTGTACCTCAAAGGATTTGATCCCTTTGGGCACTTAATAAATTTGGAGATAAGATAAATCTATGTTGTTTTATTTTATTATAGCACTATATTTTTTTTAAAGTTTTATTATTATGATGATGACCTATTTTAAAAATTTTAATTTTATGGATGTCAATTTACCTTTTTTCTTTTCAATTTAATTTATTAACATTACTCTTTATCAATACCTTTAAATGTACCATATGAAATTCATTGACTAAAAACAAGAAAGATAAACATTATCTAGTAATTTTATTAAATGTAACAAAATTACAAGAGTACTGAATACAATAAGGTATTTCACGTTGCCTATGATGGGACTTAAACAAAATGACCATGAGGTCAACATAAAAAAAATCCTCTACCTGTGTGTATCATCAACAAAAAAAAACAAAAACAAAAATTGTCTATGCTTAATGCAAATTTAGGGGCTTCCTAGCTCCCATAAGATACCATCTATTGTCTATAGATATTTAACAAAAAGGTACAAAACCCCAAAGGTTCCAACAAAGTGCCAACAATCAAATCAAAATACATTAAGAACTATCACCCATCAACTTTAAAACAATGAAAAATTTAAATCCAGGACTCATGAAGATAAGAAGTAACGTGTCCCTTATGGGACTCATTGATTTCCTAGGTTCCTTCTTGTAGCTCCAGGCCCTCCTTGGACGACCTTCCAACTTCAATGTTTTTGTCTTTGTATACATGTGTAAAAGTAATGTGAGAAAAAGTAGTTTGTAAATTCTTGTTGTCTCAAAATAATGGCTAAAGCATAAAATTCCTTAGAACAGAGTCCCCGTTCATCCATTGTATCACTAAGAGGGAATCACCCAAGATTTGGATTTGAGAGATCCCTTTTTCTGGAGCAAGAATTAGAACTAGTTTGAGAGCCAATAGTTCATTGTATTTGAATGAAGTGTGACCAATCCTTCTTTTGAACGAGAGGAAATGGTTTTGGGAGAGAAAAATGATTTCCCTAGCCCCTCCCTTTGGTGGATTTCCTTATGATTCTCCATATAAGAAATCCTAATGGATGGTTTCATTTATATGGCATTTTAATATCTGAGCATGAGGAGGGACAAGTGCGTATTGAGGAAAGGCACTTAGTATACTAAGACTTTAAGAAGCACGCTTGGAAGGTAGGGTGTCCTTACCCTAAAAAAGATTTGTGTTTATGGCCAACCATAATCCCTAGGCCAAGGTAAGGGGAAGAGATTTCAAATATTTTGTGTCCTTGTTTTGATGCCATTTCCTTAATGCTTCTTCTATAGAGTCTCCTTTCCAAATGTTTATAGTCTCGTAAGACCTTCAATTTCTTTCCAGACCTACTTTGAGAAAGGGCAAGAGAGAATGAGATGGTTATTTGTCTCCAAGTCTACTTCAAAAAGGCTGCATCTACTTGGGCCTTCAAATATTCATTTTTATAAAAATATCTCAGGTTAAAGCCCTGTTATTGAGGAGACGCGACATTATTTTTTTTCTTTTTCCGGGCATTTGCATTTCTAGACAAATTTCCACCTCTAGGTTAGAGGTTGATTATTTCCTTCCAAGGCCAAGGACTTGTAGTCAATTTTGGGCTCGTAACCACTAGAGTGATTCAATGACCAGAGGAGTTCATCCTCTTGATCAATGAGAATGATACTATATTTTATGAGACAACCCATGTAGGATTTCCAACATACTCCTCACCGAGTTCCAAATCTCTCCATGAGATCCATTGCTATTATTAGATGTTTACCATGTGGCCACTAATAATGTGGAACAAGGTATACTATCCTTTAAATTTGAGGTCTTGAATGAAGGGTAAGGGTAGCATGTGCAAGTTCTTTCTTCTGATATAGGGGTCAAGGCCAACCTTGATCTTATCCCCCTTTCCTACCCTCCAAAGCAATGAATTCCCAATTAGAGGAGACATTTCTATTGTGGATTTCTAAATTATAGAAGAGTTTTGATATTTTTTGTTGCGTGATTGGATCCATTCCTCAATGGAGAGGGGGAAAATATACTTGTCTTTAATCGTTTGAACCAAAAGGCCTTGTCCTCGCAGGACTCTCCAAATTATTTTGGCTACTAAAGATTTGGAAAAAAATAAACAATTTTTTTAATCCCCAACCTCCTTGGAATTTCAGAACAAAGAGTTTTTCCCAGGATACTGGCTCCATTCCATTCTTTTCCTGAGCCCTTGACTATATGAAACAATAACAGAGTTGTCTAATTCGATCAAGGATCCCTTTCAAGATCTACGTGAGAGAAGTCTAGTAGATTGGAACATCCTCGAGGATGTATTTGACCAAAACTAAATAATCACCTCAAGAGAGCCACCTATTGCACTAGGTATTCAATTTTTTTTTCCAGTCGTGGCTATGAGCCATGTTATCACACAATATGTACTTGCTCAAAGCCCATTACAAGTAAGGGATATTGGTGTAACAAACAAGATATCCTATCACTGTCACCTCAATAGGAAATCCCCATTTTTAGGAATGAATGAATGTCCAACCCAAGGGAGGCGTCCCTAGTGACCTAAAGGGATGGGTAAGCTAAGGACAAGGATAAGAAGTAACCCCCTCTCACTGGTCATTCAAGTCAAAGATGTCACAAGGTTTGTGTCCAAGAAAGATGAAGCAAGTGAAAGTGATGAAGTGTACCTGCCTGAAACAAGACAACATAGCATATATATGGAGGTTTCAAGTACAAATATGATTGTAAAGATTCAAGAGACAATAAACCAAGTGAAAATATGTTAGCTGATATAAAAATGCAACAATGAACAAGTTTACAACAACATTTAATAAATTGTAACACTTGCAATAAAGACTCTTCAAAATTGCCTGAAAAGACAATGGAAATATAACATTTACTAAGCATAATAATAATAAAACATCGTAAGCAATTTATGAAGTGTTTAGCTAGCATTCAAAGTCAATTATGCATAAAATTTTCTGCAGTTAGATGATTGTAGCAAACATTTATAAAAAAAACAAGAAAGTTAGAGATATAGGCTAAGTTAGTGTTAGAGTTAGTTAGCATAAGATTGAGAGAATAAAGTTTAAGTGTTTGATCAATCTTCCATCAAGAGAGAAGAAAGAACTCGTGCCTTTTAGGGCTTATGGAGTCAATTATATAAGCATAATAACTTGGGGAAAAAACAATGATTATACTTGTCTAAGAGATAACAAGGTGGAAGCTTGAGGAGTAACACTTTAAGTCCTAAAGTACCAAGCCTCAAAGAGTAAATTCAACTAGGGTGTAGGCACTTCTAGGCCTCAATGACTTCTTTTCTTCTTAGACTCTTGAAATATATTCTATTCAACAAGAACTAGACAAAGCTTCTAAAGTTCTAGAACTTTAGGGCTCTAGAAGTTTGTCTAGACAAGATCTTCTTAGGAAAAACTTAGCAAATAAAGAACAAGAAAGAAGCACCTTATGTTTCTTACTCCTATGTTTTCAAGCAAGAAATTTCATAATATTAAATATGAACAAGTAAACATACCATAAACATTTATCATGAAATGAAAATTGCAGATTTACTTACTTCACCAAGAATAATCGAGCACAAAAACCCTAGATTGCCAAAGATTCCACCAAGAAATGATCCAAGAAGAATCCACATTAGCCTCCAAGAAAGTGCACCTTAAAATTTCAGCCAATAACCCTTAGAGGGCGCAAATTTGAGTCCTTTCTCCAAGTGAGGAGAGTTATGATGAAAAATGAATTTACCCAGTCATATTTATATGGAAAATCCTGGCTTAATTACCCAATAGTTGTGTCTTTTCACAGTTTTGAGCCTACATGTCAATTTGCTCATTAAAATTAAATTAAAATCAATTCTTTACAAAATAACCCTGACAAGGGTGATGTTAGCCTCCATAAAGGTGATGTTAGGCTGGAGAAGCATGGTGCTAGGCCTCCAAAGACCTTGATCCTCGTCCACACATACCAACATAATCGTCAAGACCTCCTCCATAAAAACCAACCCTAGGTGACATCATGGGCTAGGAAGGTGTCCTCTGGGCCTCCAAAGGTCAATGCCCAAGTGGGAGGAGGTGGAAATCCATCCTAAGGTCATTTCAAAGTGCCTCCAAAGGCAAAGTCCTCTTCCTTCATTGTTCAACTGGTTATCATGATCTTTTCCTATGAATGGGGTCTCTTCATCCATCCTTGGGCTTCAAGCCCTCATGAAGGTCCGAACTAATCATCTCCTCATGAATAGCTATCCACCAGGCAAGGTCCTGCAAAGACAAACATGTCCACCCTGTTGGGTATGTGTTATATTCTTTGCATGTGTGTGTGTGGGTGCGTCAGATATGACAACTGCGTCTAACGATCCCTCGTAGTAGTGATCTGTTTGTGCCGTGTGTGTCGGGTGCTTTCCTGGGGGAGGGGGGGGGGGGAGGTATGCCCCCCCCTGGTTACGCGTAGTGTTCGGGGCAACACCCCCAAATTTTTTTTTGGGCGGTTTTTGCTATTTTTAGCAGTTTACTAAAAATAATCCCGGTTTTAGGGATTAGGGTTTTGGTATCTACGGAATACCTAAAAACATTGTATATATTGTATAGTGAATGGTGAAATTTGAGATAATGAATATAAGAAAGGTTTTCCCGGTTGAGAGTTTCCGGTATAAAATCTCTGTGTACTCTGTGTATGAGCCATTGATTAAATTCTATTTTGCTTAAGAATCTATATGCATTGCTTTACTTCACAGGTTTAAAACTTACACACCCTCCAAGGGTCCATGAGTCACAAGTATCATAACAAGTAAGCCACATCTAATAATGAAACCACCCGAACATGTGCATCAAACCACCCTTTTCAAACTAAACAAATGCTGAAAGACGTGATACAATTTGTCAAATTTAGGTGTGGGAGGGGTGTTAAGGTATCCTATTGGGTCAATCATTCCCCAGGTCCAAGGTGTTTCTCGAGAGAAACCCATCTAAAACATGTGCGCATGTGGAGTTGAGTGGGGTAAAATTTTGGGCATGGGGTTCATGACATACAAGGGATTGTATTATCTCATTTGTGGGTGCCTTTGTAGAGGGTGTGTCACACCTTCATTTTCAATGCATATTTTTTTCCAAGACCATTTATTGCCATTAATTAATTAAGGTCCAAACACTAGGTACTCCCTATGGTTAATCGATTATCTTGGGGGGTAGTACCACATAGTCACTTGAAGGGAGAGGTACATAGAGTGTCATGGGGGTATATTATAGCATGTAACACACTTGTGTATATCCCTCAACAAGTAGGACATATATACATGTGATTTTATTCTTTTGAAGGTCTTATTCTTTTAAGAGATAACACTTCATTGTTTCTCAAGACCTCTTGGGCGAGCATTTGGAAGGCTCATGATTTGGATTTTATCTTTTTCCAGCTACTTTCCCATTTGGGCCTTTAGCCGCTTCTTCCCATGAAATGAGGTATAACCCCTTCTTGGGTCAGTACACTTGAAAATCCCAAAAGATCCCAAAAGATAAGGAGACAGAAGGAAATAAGTAAGGAAGGTGAAAAGTATGATTGGGAATGGACGATGACTCTTCAATGAACCTACCAATAACACCCTATTCTCAAGGGTGACCAACTTACTAGGAAAAAATGACACCCACCAGGGTTAAACAAGGAAAAGAGTATAAATTCCAAGAAAACGTTCTGTAATCAAGAAAGATCCTTTGTAACATATCCAAATTCTTTAAATACTAGAGTGACACTTACCATGATACCCGAACTCATCAACTCATGGAGAAAGACCCTTTTCCTTTTGTGACCAGGCCAGTGTGGTGGATGTTATTGCTGTTCGTGATATGTAGAATGCATCAATAAAAAAAGAATTTCACTCTAGGGCTATGATCTGTCCATCTATCTCTCGACACTCCATGTATGCTACCTGTGGGCCTCAAGACATAATCTCCTTAGTTACCCCTAGGTTGGGGGTAACATCTGGCTCCTACTCGGGGACACATACTCACCGTAGAGCACATGTGAACCTCATCATCTCTGGTACGACCTGTTTCCTACACACTCAAGAAAATGCATTAGATTATCTAGGGTGGTACTATCACCCTTTGTCCATATATGATAAAAATCAAACTGAAAAAAAAATGTTCAAAAGAAAATATCTCTACTCTAACATATAATCACAATCATATAATATATACAAATGTAATAAAGAAATATGAAAATGAAAATGCAACTACACTAACATGATATGCATGGTATATACAATGGATACAAATGCCTACCTACCTACACTTACTTGTTAATTGAATGCTAGGTATAGTCATATAACCAGTGAAACCATCCTAGCAATATATCATTATACGTGCTTCTGTGCTTCATCATAAACCAAAACAATGATAAGTTAAGCAAAAAAATAACATGAATTAGAGCATGCATCATATTATAAAGAATCATAAAATCAAATTCATGGAGGCAGGAGGGAGGAGAAAAATCATGCCAATTCACATTCCTAGAAAAGTGCTCGATCCATCTCTGAAAAGGGTCATGAAAGGTCGAAGACTCGAGAGGTCGACTCAAAGAGTCCGAAGGTTGACTACCTTGGACCTCATCACTCCCCGAGGTCTGAGAAGGGACTAACAAGAATTTAGAGGATGATCGACAATTTCTTAGGGGGAAGTTGAAAGAATGAGATATAAAAATTCTTCTTAGGGAATTCAACCTACCCTTAAATTCTAAGAAAATGATTTTCCCTCGAGAAAACTTGAGACAAGAAGTGTGTCTCCCAGCTGCATCCTTAGTGACATAGTGAGATGAAGGAACAAAGGAAGGCTGGAAAATTTCATCATGAGGTTCATGTTCCGGGCAAACCACGTCCTCACCTTTATTAGAATTGGATCACAATGGTGGTTGAAATTTTTCTTCGTAGAATAAATCCAAGTGCTTAAAGGAATACTCATCAAACTCCTCAAGGTATGATAAAAAATAGTTACGAGAATAATTCACTAATTTGTCCTTGGGTGTTTGGAATACATTTGTAATCATGTCATTTCCTTGTTGCCAAATGTTAGAAGCAATAGTAATCACATATGATAGTTGTGAAGGAAATAATGGGAAATGACCCTCAATGTCATAAATATGATCCCCATCATGACCAATCACATCCCATGTACGTCTCTCGATAGATATAAACTCATCATAATTAATATCATCACCCTCATTACAACATGAGGGGTCTAGCTCATCTAAGGATTCCTTTATTTCTTCACCTTCTGAATCATAGAATAGGGCATCATCAAAAACTTGAAAAGGAAAATGATTAACCTCATTCTTTTCTTCTTATACAGGAGGAATAGGATCTTGGATGGATTCATTGAAAGGAGGATCACACATCAACACTTCATCCTCATGATTGATATCTCCAGGCTATCATTCTTCAACCAAGTCTTTGTTATCTTTGGTAGAATCATGATTAATTTCTTCCTTGTCCTCGTGAGATTGGAAATCCTCATTACAAAGCTCTTCTTCAAATTTTTGTTGATTAATGAATTCTTCATCCTCAACAGTTTCTTGGAATTTTTCCAGGGCACTACAAACATTCGGGGTAACCTCAACGTTGTCAATCTTGACTTTTGGGGTAGATAAAGGTTCTACCTTGGATGAGGAGATATTTGCCTCGATTTCTGTAGCCGTGTCATGAGCTTCTTAGATTGTTCTTGGGCCCTTGTCCTTGAGCAAGAATCCTATTTTCCATGAGAATTGCCTGGTATAGAGGAAAAGGAGGAAATCCTTTCCAGGGTGATGGATTCTAGGGATTTGTTGTAACATCCTCTCGAACTTGGTATGGAACTCCCTAATAGTCTCATTCTCCGTCCTTTCTATGTAATTGAGTCTTTATAGAAACATGTTATGATCCTCTTTAAAACTCCATCTCTTGAGAAATAGTTCTTCTAATTGGTCCATAGATGTGATGTTGGCATCAAGGATACTAT
Organism: Picea engelmannii; assembly: GCA_009831015.1. Classification (NCBI taxonomy): domain Eukaryota; kingdom Viridiplantae; phylum Streptophyta; class Pinopsida; order Pinales; family Pinaceae; genus Picea; species Picea engelmannii. The sequence goes on along the minus strand of ML811228.1, from coordinate 44,916 downwards.
CATATCATCTTCTAGCATTTTCATGAAGAGTGGATGAAAAGAATTTCATCGCTAGATCTTCGACATCATCACTAATAGGGTTTATTTGAAATAAATCCCAAAAGTTATTCATATGATCTTCAACGCTAACCACATTATTAGCACTGAATCTGGGGATCCATTTCTCATACATTACATGCATCCGTCAAGGGTAAACTAAGATTTTACTCATATCCAAGGGTGTGAAATTTCCTGGGTCCCATTGAGAAGCCATGGTTGGATTTTTCTTCAGTGGAGACACCAAATATATCTTCGACATCATCACTGATAGGGTTTATCTGAAAGAAATCCCAAAAGTTACTCATATTATCTTCAACGCTAACCACATTATTAGCACTAAATCTGGGGATCCAGTTCTCGTAGATTACATGCATTTGTCGAGGGTAACCTAGGATTTTACTCATATCCAAGGGTCTGAAATTACCCGGGTCCCTTTGAGAAGCCATGGTTGGATTTTTCATCAGTTGAAACGCCAAATAATCCTACTAGGATTATCAGAGGAAGTGAGGGAGTCAACCTCAATGGAGTTTCCAGGTGAGCTTTTAAAGTAAGGGCTTCAGGAAAATCTCACCAAAGATATGTTGTTGAGGAAAATTGACTCGATTCTCCCCGAAAACGACGCCAAATTTTTTATCGCACAATCTGTACTTGTTAAAATCCCATGACAAGTAAGGGAGATTGGCGTAAAAAACAAGATATCCTATCATTTCCACATCAATGGGAAATCCCCACTTTTAGGGATGGATGAAAGTCCAACCCAAGGGAGGCATCCCTAGTGACCTAAAGGGATGGGTAAGCTAAGGATAAGGATAATAAGTACCCCCTATCACTAGTCACTCAAGTCAAATATTTCACAAGTTTTGTGTCCAGGAAAGATGAAGCAAGTGAAAGTGATGAAGTGTACCTACTTGAAACAAGACAACAAATCATATATATGGCAGTTTCAAGTACAAATATGATAGAAAATCTTCAAGAGACAATAAACTAAGTGAAAATATGCTAGCTGATACAAAAATGCATCAATGAACAAGTTTATAACAACATTTAATAAACTGTAACATATGGAATAAAGACTCTTCAAAATTGCTTGAAAAGACAATGGAAATATAACATTTACTAAGGATAATGATAATCAAATATCATAAGCAATTTTTGAAGTGTTTAGCTAGCATTAAAAGTCAATTATGCAAAAAAATTGCTGCAGTTAGATGGCTATAGAAAACATTTATAACAACATCAATAAAGTTGGAGATCTAAGTTGAGTTAGTGTTAGAGTTAGTTAGCATAATCTTGATAGAATAAAGTTTAAGTGTTTGATCAATCTTCCATCAAGAGAGAAGCAAGAAATAGTGCCTTTTAGGGCTTATCGAGTCAATTATATCATCACAATAACTCAGAGAAATAACAATGATTATACTTGTCTAAGAGATAACAAGGTGGAAGCTTGAGGAGCAACACCTTAAGTCCTCAAGTACCAAGCCTCAAAGAGTAAATTCAACTAGGGTGTATGCACTTCTAGGCCCTAGTGAGTTCTCTTCTTCTTAGACTTCTGAAATATATTCTATGCAACAAGAACTAGACAAAGCTTCTAAAGTGATAGAACTTTAGGGTTCTAGAAGTTTGTCTAGACAAGATCTTCTTAGGAAAAACTTAGAAAATAAAGAGAAAGAAAGAAGCACCTTATGTTTCTTACTCCTATGGTTTCAAGGAAGCAATTTCATAATCTTAAATATGAACAAGTAAAAATACCATAAATATTTATCATGAAATGAAAATTGTAGATTTACTTCACCAAGAATATTCAAGCACAAAAACCCTAGATTGCCAAAGATTCCACAAGGAAATGATCCAAGAAGCATCCACATTAGTCTCCAAGAAAGTGCACCTTAAAATTTCAGCCAATAACACATAGAGGGCGCAAATTTCAGTCCTCTCTCCAACTGAGGAGAGTTATGATGAAAAAATGGATTTAGCAAGCCATATTTATATGGAAAATCCTGGCTTAGTTACCCAACATTTGTGTCTTTTCACAGTTTTGAGCCTACATGTCAATTTGCTCATTAAAATTAAAATAAAATCAATTCTTTGCAAAATAACCCTAACGAGGGTGACATCATCCCTTCTAGGGTGACTCTATCCTCCACAACGATGATGTGAGGATGGAGAAGCATGGTGCTAGGCCTCCAAAAGCCTTGATCCTCGTCCACACATGCCAACATCATCGTCAAGACTTCCTCCATCAAAATCAACCCTAGGTGACGTCACGGGATAGGAAGGTGTCCTCTCGGCCTCCAAAGGCCAACGCTATACTGGGAGGAGGTGGAAAGACATCTTAAGGTCATGTCATAGTGCCTCCAAAGGAAACATCCTCTTCCTTATTTGTGCAACTAGTCATCACGATCTTTCCCCAGGCATGGGGTCTCTGCATCCATCCTTGGGATTCAAGCTCTCATGAAGGTATGAACTAATCATCTCCTCATGAATACCTGTCCACCGGGAAAGGTCCTGCAAAGAAAAATAGGTCCACCCTCGAAGGGTCCATGAGTCACAAGTATAATAATAAGTAAGCCACATCTAATAATGAAACCACCCGAACATGTGCATAAAACTCCCCTTTTCAAACTAAACAAATGCTCAAAGATGTTATACAATTTATCAAATTTAGGTGTGGGAGGGGTGTCAAGGCATCCTATCGGCTAAATCATTCCCTAAGTCCAATGTGTTTCCCGAGAGAAACCCATCTAAGCCACATGTGCATGTGAAGTGGAGTGGGGTAAACGTCTGGGCATCGGGTTCATGACATACAAGGGTTTTCATTATCTCATTTATGGGTGCCTTTGTAGAGGGTGTTTTGCACCTTCATTTTCAATGCATGCTTTTTTCCAAGCCCATTTATTGTCATTAATTAAATAAGGTCCAAAAACTGGGTACTCCCTATGGTTAATCGATTAGCTTCGGGGGTGGTACCATAGAGTCACTTGAAGGGAGAGGTACATAGAGTGCCACGGGGGTATAATCTATCTTGTAACACACTTGAGTAGATCCCTCAACAAGCGGGACATCTATAAATGTGATTTTATGATTTTGCAGGTCTTATTCTCTTAAGAGATATTGCTTCATTGTTTCTCAAGACCTTTTGGGTGAGCATATGGAAGGTTCATGATTTGTGTTAGCGACAATTTTTGTCTCGGGCACAAAAGTGCCTAGGTCTACAGGTTGCACGGGAAGCGCCCAAGCGCAGCGCGGAAGGGTCTCTTTTCCGGTTACGAGTCAAGTGAGCGGGAGAAGTTTTGTTGTCGACGGCCAAGATCCACCTACAAAGTTGATCGATGGTCATCGGGTTTTTGGGGCTACCAAGTTTCCCGAGATTTAGCACAAGGGACAGCTCCCATATTTCAGGACAAATCTGGGGCGTCTGATCCAATTGGGACAGTTGGCTGCCAGTCGGCGTATCGGGGATCGGTGTTTCGGGAGTCAAGGAGATGTCCGTTCATTGCAGTTGAAGTCGCCGATCGGTGAAACGCCGAAAGCGCCTTTGGCACCGAGCCCACGGTCTTAGCCCCAGGTCATATCAAGTGAGCCTGTAAAGGGGGACAGCCCCTTTTATAATCACGAATACTATCTGAGCCGTCCATCTGAAGGACGCGCGACACGCATCCGCGCCATGTCGACATTCGAGAGTTCGAGCGGTAAGCGCTCCTCGCCATTTCACATTTCGAAACCCCGAACCCTGAAGCGCCGAAAGTGCCTAGGATCGGGCCTATGGTTTTGCCGCCTGGTCACAAAGAAGTAGGTCCAGAGGAGGGGTGCTAACGTTTTCGTTTGGCCAAAGGCTCCGAATTAAGTTTCAGAAGGGGGGCACTGTGCTCTCCAGACGCTGATTCGATGTGATCTAAATCCCGATGCCTGCTTGGGATAAAAGAAGAAGAGATAAAGTGGTTGAAGCCTCGCTTCACTCATTAATTACAAAGTATGGAGGTCTCGGCTGAAAGTCTACCTGAGATGGTCGCCTGTACCGGTTCATTTCATGAAATCCACGCCGAGTCTTCAACTCGCTAGGGAAGCCTTCACACGCCAATTCAACATTTAAGGGCTCAGCTACCCCCTGGCACGAGCCATGCAGAATTAAGGTGGCGTATGACAGAAAGAATGCAGGCTAGATTTGATTGAGGAGACGCCACACCTTGAAATTCCTGAGACGCCTTTGCTGGGAAAAAGGGGGAAGAGTATATGTAGGCATTTTTTCCATTTTTGTAGTTATCGATGGTAGAGCAAAGCTCTCGATTGTAAAGTTTTAGCACAGACTCTAGTTCTCTGGTTATGTATTGGTATGTAAGATTTCTTGTTTAATGACAGACAATCTTTCTTATTTCATCTAAATCTTCATCTCATGCTGAGAGAGTTCGTGAACGAATGATTCGTGCGGATCATTGCAATTATGTCATGATAAAGGATTTATTTATGCATTATTGTATTCTCTGGTTTTCTGCATTTGAGTGCAAGAAGATCTTGCGTTTGGATGCCTTCTTCTACAGTCTGTTAGAAACCTGATGTTTACTACAGAAATTCGCATCTCCCTGATATAAGTCTTCCCCCTACTCACCCTTACCACAACTCACTGTCTGAAGTCTATGCAAGACCTCACCTGCCCATGCATGCTGGCCTAGTTTCAGAGTTCAAACAATATCGCCCAAGTTTACTTCCATTCGATCACCCTCTTTACACACAAATCGTGACACAAACTGATGGGCATCGGGCTCTGCTCCTGCTGCAATCCAGGGGTGACTTCCGTCGCTAACATTTCTGGCGCCGTTGCCAGGGACGAAGTTGAAAATTTTCCCCGAGATTGAACAACATTGAGCCTTTGATTCTGAAGGTGCATCGGGTATCAGAGCCTTTGAAGATTGCTGCTGTGCACCTGGCGACTCCATTGCGACGACTCCACTGTGGCAAACCTGCCGCGCCAATTGTGGCTTTCAGAGGCAGACACACGCGGTCCCATCCTCAGCTTCCTCTAGCTACATCTGAAGCTGATCGTGAGGTAGTTCTCGGAAAAGGAAAGGGCTCTGAAGGAGAAGCTGCCGTCGCCGAACCAGGTAATCCGCCGTCTCCTTTTGTAGAAACTCCATTTTCTCCACCTCAGTTTCCTGGCAGACCGCTTTCTGAAGTCTCCTGTTTCCTAAATTTTGGGAGCGTTCCTGTTGAATTTTCCTCCCTTGGTCTGGGATTAGAGGGAAAAATTCTTGCCACTCCCATCTCCCTCGAAGCTGTGCCTTGGCGTAGACCCAGGACCATAGAAGATTTCCCCACTCCTAGCTTTGTTGCTCCTCCTCTTGTCACTGCTGCCTCTTTTGCACAATGAGAAGCATCTGCCGAATTGAGCTCGCTAGCCTTCTCCCTAAATCCCCTATTGTTTCCCACTCCCCTCAGCAACTCATCCCCAGTATCCCCTTTTCGAACTGCTTCTCCTCCGAGTTCTCCTCCACATAATATCCCTATGGCAAAACCAAATCTCCCTATGACTAGAATGGAGGCCATCATAGCCACTAGGTATGCTCCCCTCGTGCTACCTCATCTTCTCAATTCCCTCCCAGCGGATGGTTACCTCAAGCAGCTGCCCAAGTTTACAGGCGAGGGGGACATAATTGCAGAAGAACACCTAGCAGCCTTTTACACTTTCACGGATGATAATTTTATCATGCACGCAGACGTATGGATGAGAATTTTTGTCCATAGTCTCCAAGGCGAGGCTAGAAAATGGTTCAAGGCCCTGCCTCCTGGATGAAGTTGAGGACATTTCAGGGAGGTGTTAGACATTGCAACAAGAAAGTTGCAAGTCAAGTAGTCACATGAGCATTGACTACAGGAAATTTTCTTGTTTAGAAAAAGAAGTAATGAACTTACATATATTACTGTGAACATGCATATGCATAGAATGACGAGTCATTCTATTTTATTAAATTGTTGGGTAATTGTGATTGAATTTCTAGGTACAGGAAATTCTAAGATCACTGCATAAGATTTTGTACATATTACAATTGAATTATGATGTACAACAAATACTGACAATTTGTTGGTTGTATGCAAGATGAAGTATTGCAGGAAAAATGGAATGCAGTTGGTGCCTGTGGAAAACCACAAGGAAGGCTGCATTCATAATATGACAACAACCAAGAAGAATTGTGAAATAAAATTTCATGTTTTGGGGGAAAAGTTGAATTCCCCTTTGAACTAAGTTTGAGTTCCTAAATGAATTCTTTTATGTTCTCTCATGATAACTGCATGTGGGTGATGTAGATGAGATGATGTTGATTAAAGTTAGAATTTGACTACAAAGAGAAGCTCGGGGAAGATGCTGATTGGAAATCTTTGAGGGTAGTTGGAACTCCTGGAGCCATGGTGCTCTGAGACTTCTTGATCTGGCATGTTGTTGAAGCCCAAGGAAAGGGAGGTGTAGTAGCCAATGGAATGTGTGACAGTGAAGGTGTACACTCCTGGGGTGGGACATGCATGTGGGGAATGAGAGACCGTTGGTTGGATTGCTGCTGAGGTTTGGTACCTTGGCCTAGACCATGTTGATATGGATTGTGGACCGTGGCTATCTTGGGAAGCCATTGCCCCGATGGACTCATAGCCCTGCTCCGGGTGGAGGGTATTCTCAATCAAAAGATAAGTATCAATTATATGTTCATTGTATGTTGTGTATCTTGTATTCAGGTTATAATGTTATTAGAATTTCCAGTATATATATTGCATGTATGTTCTAATGTTGCTTCTGAATGAATAGGTGTACGAGCAAAGTGTTTACGTCTGTGGAGTCATAGATCCTTAAGAGTTTATCAATAGTGAGATCTAAGGCTGGGTGGAACATAATGAATCTACAACCAATCGATGCTTTCAATGAGTTTTAATTGAAGCATGTAACAAGGAACAATGAGCTGAATTATTTCATGAAGCAACTCTATGGAATAGAGAAATTGAGTTTCAATTGCAGTATGAACACCAAAATTGGTGCTTGAAAGTAGAGCACTAGGTGGATAATAGGCTTCTAGTAGCTAAATCTTGGAGATTTTTGAAGAATTTTTGAATTATATATGTATACACAAGTTGCACTGAGGATAATGCAAAAATAAGGGGAGGGGATTTTAATATCCCCCGACAGAGCCCCAACTGTAATTATGAATTGTAAACATGTTTGTTAGGTTGGTGAGCCGAGTTATAATAAGCTAGGAGGCTTATGCGATGATTAGGCTAGAGAGCCAAGGATGCTAAGGCCAGGAGCTTGTTTTGTATATGTAACTATGCATATCATTAATAAAAATTATACATCGTTGTGTGTAGACCGACCATGAAGAAAGAGTGACAGGGGACTAAAATCCACTAGGTAGGGAAAGGGATGGGACTGAGAGGATTAACCCAAGGGAATATTATAATATATTCTTGAAAATGAAAATACTAACGTTGGGAAAATAAACCCAGTTATTCTAAGTTCCTGGGAAAGGGAACGAGTGCTAAATGGAGTGCATGTAGCTCCAGGAAGATAGATGTCGACCTGGGCGCATGCAGTTAAAGCTGGAAAGTCATATCATTGGGGTGGTTCTCTCCCCATTATCCCATCCTTCGCCTAACTCGTTTGGCCTCCATCGCTGACTCTTGCATATTTCACGCACCTCTGAAACCAGTAACCCGTGAAGTTGACCTGTGTTTTCCTGTGAAGCACAACGTATCTGTACTTTCTAGAGCCATGTTGTGACTTATCAAATTGTGTTTGCTTCCATCCCGTGAGATATATTGAGCCTCGCTATTGTCCTCACTTGCTGGAATTGAGTTGAAGCTGGTTGAAGAAGCAGGTTGTCAGTCCCGTGGTTGAAGAGGTAGGTTGTCAAGCCTGTGAGCAGCTCTATCCAGGTGAGAGAGTTTGCTAGGAAGTGATTTTCTCCTAGAGAGAGTCCAACACCAGCTACAGAGCTCTGATAATTCCTGATCCGGCCTGTTGCCGAGACCCTTAAAGGGAATTGGAGCAACCGATGGACTGTGGAACGATGAAGGTGCATATTCCTAGGGTGGAACATGCATGTGGGGAATGAGAGTCCGTGAGTAGTGGGCATAAGTAGGCTTTTGGAGAGAATGTTTCCAATTGCATTGTGCAGTTTTCTGTAATCTCAGCCTAGTCTAGGATTCCTTTTCCCTGGGTGGAGCTTAGTCCCAGCTTGGGGGTGACCCACTGCTGAGCGTGATGAGTAGCGTGGTCTATGGCTGGGAGGTTCGTGGAAGGTCTGCACGCAGTTGGTGTAATTCAATTAAAAGATAAGTACCCATTCCTATGTTCATTTACATGTTGTGTATTTGTACATGCTATATTGATGAGTATTGCATGTATATGCTGTTATATTACGGGTTCTACCTGTGATTAGTGCGTGTATAATTTTACTGTTATTTCCGCATTAGTCTGTGTATTAGCAGAATATGTTGTTTTTTTATGTTTATGTTTATATTTATATGCATATGATAGTTTTTATTTCTACGAGATATCATGGCCCGACCTGGGTGGCTGACGGTTTTACAAAATTGTATCAGAGTAGAAAGATGTTCCTCTGTGGCGTTTCCCGATGTGTTGGGTGGCTAGGGATGTTACACAATGGTATCAAAGCTAAGAGAGACGTTCTGTAGTGACGTTTCCCATCCTGTTGGTGGCTGGGGACGTTACATGTATCTTTTCTGTTTTATTGAGAATCTATTTGAAATAATTTATTATATAAGGTTAAAATCTACATTTGGTATTAGAGAAATTATTGGCTTCACATGAATGCCTTTGTGGCCATGGATTTTTTCTTGGGGTTGTGGTAAACCTTGTTACAGTGGGAGATATACGGTATCGATTCCTTAGGTGAAAAGAAATGGCGAGAAATTCAAAAATAGAGATTGAGAAATTTAATGGGAAAAGTTTTGAGTAGTGGAAGCTCAATATGGAAGATCTATTGGTGGAAAAATATTAGTGGATCATTGTGGATCCAGGTACTGCACCTACAAGAATTTCAACAAAAGACTGGGCACAATTGGATCAGAAGGAGAAGAGCACGATTCGGTTCTCTCTCTCTCTCTCAGATTTTGTATTATTAAATGTCTCAGGGGAAAATACAACCAAGGCATTATAGGATAAGCTAATGGATTTGTATCAGCCAAAGTCCCTGGTAAACAAAATGTTCATGTGGAAGAAGCTATATAACCCGAGGATGAAAGATGGAGACTCGGTGACAGAGCATTTGAATGACTTCAATACTATGGTAATTCCACTATTATCTATTGATATTAATATTTCTAATGAAGATAAGTGTATCAGTTTATTGTGCTCTTTACCAGACTCGTGGGATAGTCTGGTTGTGGCCATATGAAATAATACAATCACTTTAAGTTTCAATTATGTGGTCTCATCCTTTTTCTCGAAGGAGATGAGGTAGAAGAACATGGAAGGACTTATCATAGATGCATTATTTGCAAGAGGATGCTCCTAGGAAATAAATAAATCTAATTATTCAAGTGGGAGATATAAATGTAAGGGAATATCTAAATCTCCTAGAAAATTTGTAAAGATATGTTGGAGATGTGGAAAATAAGGGCACTACTAGAAGCAATGTATATCCACAATTTTTTAGAGATGGAAGGGATCTGCAGATGCGCTTTCTACAGAATCAAAAACCTCCATAGAAGAAGGAGGAGATGTGTACTTGGCTCCTTCAAGCACACATGCTAATCATGAGGCAAATCTGGTTGACTTAGGTGAATCCTTTCATACGAATCCTCATAGGGAGTGGTTTTGTGAATATGAAAGGTATGATGGAGGTGATGTTTTTCTAAGTGATGAATCAAGAACAAAAATCATAGGAAAAGGAAAAATGAAGTTGAGGCTTGTGGATGGAAGGGATATAACACTCCCTGGTGTTCTGCACATCCCATGATTCACCAACAATTTGATTTCTGTAAGAAAAATGGATGATGCAGGGGTAAAAATAGTGTTTGAGAAAGAAACTTGCAGGATGGTTCGAGGAGCAATGGTGTTGTTGAAGGGATTTTAGTGTGGAACTTTATATAAGTTGAAATGAAGAAGTATTAGTGATGGGTGAAATAATTCCATTGTTCATGAGATTGGAGATAAAGAAGAAACAAATCCTACAATCTCTGGAGAAAAGGCTATGTTATGGCATAAAAGACCGGGGAATATCAGAGAGAAGAGCCTTCAACTACTACATGGTAGAGGTATGGTTGAATGTATGTCTAACTACTCTCTAGATTTGATTTCTATGGACATTGCATATATGGGAAGAAAAATCAGGTAAGTTTCCCCTTTGGTGCAACAAGGGTAGAGATAATTTTATAGTTGGTGCACAATGATGTGTTTGGACCTGTGTCGGTTCCATCACTGGGAAAATATGTGCACTATGTCTCATTTATAGATGGTTTATACTAGACTGAACATTGCATATGCAGTGGGAGTTTTGAGCAGGTATATGTCAAAACCAAGGAAGGAGCATTGGACAATGATAAAGAGGGTTTTTAGGTATTTGCGTGGCACTACTAGTTATGGATTATTCTACCAAGAAAGACCAAGATTGGACATAGTGTTGGAAATACATAACTTTGTTGATGTAGACTAGGCTGGATATTTGGATCACATAAGATATACAAGTGGGTAGGTGTTTAACCTGTTTGGAGGAGCAATCAGTTAGATGAGAAAAAGACGTTCTGTAGTGTCACTCTAAAATACAGAGGCTGAACACATGGAAGCCACTCATGCAAGAAAGGAAGAATTATGGTTACATATATTGTGCTCAGGTATTGGGTTGGTACAACAAGCTATAAGAATAGATTGTGATTGATCATAGTTGGATTAGAAGGAAAAGAGAAAAATTTAGTTCTCTCTCTCAGATTTAGTATTACTAAATGTCTCAGGGGAAGATACAACCAAGGAATTATGGGATAATTTAAGGGATTTGTATAAGACAAAGTCCATGGTAAAAAAATTGTTCATTTGGAAGAAGCTGTATAACCCGAGGATGAAAGATGGAGACTCGGTGATAGAGGATTTGAATGCCTTCAATACTATTGTAATTCAACTATTATCTATTGATATTAAGATTTATGATGAAGATAAGTGTATCCATTTATTGTTGTAATGTTCCTGACTTGGCTAGTCTAGGAAACGCTGCTAATGTGTGTGTAGGATCAAAGGTTTACAACATATAAATGATCATACAAATAATAAACGCGAAAAAGGATTGCAAAGTTTGTATTATGATATCTCTGTGGATTACAAAATGGCCGAATGCGGCTGAATAACTGACAATACTCAACTAGATCAACATACAAAGGATCTTAGCTGGAATATAAATAAGCAATTGCGGCTGAATAAAATAACAACACTCGGCTAGATCAAAGACAAAAGGATCTTAGCTGGAATACAAATAAGCAACTAAAAGATAATACCCAGAATATGGGAGCACTGCAGAATCAATGAAGAATGATGGAAGACCTGGATGATCTTCCCAGTGACTAGGGTGTGTCTTTCAACACCGAAATCAACCAACTGGTGTCTTCCTCTTGGAATACACTGAACTATCTCTCCTGAGATGCGCCTCTTCTCCTCAATGACAAGTCATAATCTGCATAATGATGAATTAGGTCGTTGACCCTTCCTTTATAGCTTTCCAAAACCCTAAATCATGCTAAAACCCTAAATCACTGCTGAAACCCTAATTCACCGTTGACTTCTATTTTTAGCTCATAATGAATTAAAAGCGCTGTAAACCCTTGTTAACTCAATGTCACTTTCCGAATATAACACCTATGACTAGAGTGACCTCTAGTAACCCTGTTTACCCCTCTTTGGCCCAGGCTATAGTCTAACGGAGTGGTTTAGACCATTAAGCCTCCTTTTCTGGAGCTCCTATTTGGAAAGGGACATTACAGTCCTCCCTTCCCGAAATTGCTTGTCCTCAAGCAATACTAGTCCAGGGTGCTACAACACCTGCTCACTCTCTCAAGTAGCGTCCTCTACTGGAAGCCCTCTCCATCTGATCAAACACTCTCTGATGACCCTGCTCCTTAGTTTCCGCTCTCGGAACTCCAAAACCTCCTTCGGAACTAACTCCAACTGTCCCTCCTCATCCAACGGGGGAAGCTCCTTTGATGTGTTCATGAATTGTCCCACTGCCTTTTTGAGGCAAGACACGTGGAACACGTTATGAATATTTCTCCCCTCTGGAAGCTCTAGCTCATAAGAAACCTCGCCTACTCGACGCATGATCCTGTAAGGACCATAAAATCTGGGCTTGAGCTTCTCGGCTCCACTCTTTTTCAGAGATGATTGTCTGTAGGGTTGGAGTCTCAAGAAAACCAAATCTCCAACCTCAAATCTACGCTCTATCCTGTGCCTGTCCGTGCTTATCTTCTGTCGGTTTTGCGCCATCTGTAGGTTCTCTTTCAACAATTCTAGAATCTCCTGACTCTCTATGATCCAATCCTTGGCCTTGGGGGCTCTTCTCTCCCCGAAGACCAAGTCTACCAAAGTGGGAGCATCATATCTGTACAATGCTCAGAAGGGTGTCATACCAATGGACATGTGGAAGCAATGTTCCCCTAAATGTAACCACTTTACCCACATTCTCTACTATCCTCCTACATAGTTCCTCAAATACCCTTCAACCCACTTGTTGACAATCTCAGTCTGCCCATCTATATGAGGGTGATAGCTGGTGCTAGGTGTCAACTCTGTCCCCACCAACCGAAACAACTCTCTCCAAAATGTCCCTATGAACTGACTGTCCCTGTCACTGACGATGTTCTTCGGCAACCCATGAAGTCTGAAGACCTCCCTGAAGAAAAGTTCAGCTACCTAAACTGTGCTATACTCTGTTGGTATGGCGTAGAAGTGAGCAAACTTGGTCAATCTGTTGACCACTACATAGATACAATACTTACCCTGGACCTTGGGTAGACCGGTGATGAAGTCCATAGATATACTCTCCCATTTCTTCTCTGGAATGGGGAGTGGCTGAAGTAGCCCTGCTGGAAGAACATGCTCTAACTTGTTCTGCTGGCAAGTCACACATTCACTGACGTGTCTCATAACGTTTTGTTTGAGGCCCTTCCATGAGAACCTCTCTCTGATCTGTCTGTAGGTTTTGAAAAACCCCTGATGGCTTGCTAGAGGTGAATCATGAACTGCAGTGAGGATTTTCTTCTTAAGCCCTGAATCTGGCACCAAGTAGACTCTATCCTTGTAAAATATGACAGCGTCAATGACCCTGTACTGGTCATCCTGTATCTACCCATTCATCACCTCACAAGCGAACTTTTTCTTGGAATATTCCACTAACAAGTGGGATTTCCAATCTACTGAAATCTCCATCAAAGAACATGCCGAAGGTCTCCTCGATAGTGCATCGGCCACAATGTTCTTCTTCCCCTTGACATACTCTATGTCAAAGTCGAATTCTTGTACCTTCGTCACCCATTTCTGTTGGCACTCACTGAGGTCCTTTTGATCAAGGAAATACTTCAAACTATTGTGATCAGTCTTGACCACGAATTTGCTACCCACCAAATATTGTCTGAACTTGGTCAAGGCATGCATTATTGCTAACATTTCCTTGTCATAAATGGAGTACAACCTCTTAGGTTGACTAAGCTTCTGGCTCTCGAATACAATGGGGTGTCCTCCCTGCATCAAAACTGCACCGATCCCTTCGCCGAATGCGTCACACTCTAGTACAAATGGCAGGGTGAAGTCTGGTAGTGCCAACACTGGACAAGTGCCCATGACTTCCTTCATGTGATCAAAGGATTCCTGTGATTTCTCGGTCCATATGAAGGCCCCATGCTTGGTAAGATCCATCAGCGGTGCTCCAAACTGAGAAAAACCCCAGACGAACCGCCCGTAATAGCTGCACAGCCCGAAGAAGCTCCTTAATTCTGTCACGTTCTTGGGCATCGACCAATCCAGAATGGCCTTGATCTTCTCTTGGTGCACCTATACCTCCTGTGCACTGATGATGTGGCCTAAGTAAAGCAACTCTGTCATACCGAACTCACACTTGGACTCTTTGGCATATAATGACTGTGCCTCCATGATGCTCAATACCTCATCCAGGTGCCTCATATGCTCTTGCCATGACCGACTA
>ML811228.1:0-22111 GCA_009831015.1 Picea engelmannii | reverse complement strand
TGTCTGTTTTTCAGGTGTTGAGAACCTAGCCATCTATTGTTTTTAAAATGGGAAAAAAGACGGGATTTGTCCAAGGAAGATGAGTATTCATTCCTAAGTGTAGCATATATTGTATATCTCATCTTGTAGATAATAGTTTTGTCACAATCATTTGTTGCACTTTAAATATGCAAAGCAACAACAAACAATATACCTATTCTGTTCAATCTTGTGTGTGTGTGTGTGTGTGTGTGTGTGTGTGTGTGTGTGTGTGTGTGTGACTGATTGAAAGTTAAACCTATTATGGATATACTTCTAAGTGAAAGTAATTTTATGGGGAACTTGCATATGATATCGATGCTGTATATTAGCCCATGACTGCACAGTGTACAAGGAAATCTGCCATTTAATTTCATTTTCTTAATCTTTTGTCTCTAATTTTTCTTTTACTCCTTTGGGTTCAACCCCTATTAGGTTTTTGCTTTCATCTTTCTTTATCTCTTGTCCTTGGAGATGCTCTAGGCACTCATTCATTGTTATTATTACTTATTGTACTTTAGAATCACATTGACCTACTTTGGTAATTTCATTTTCTATAGGAAATGTGGTTGAAGTTAGATCAATATAACAAAACTAATGTACTACTGTTGATGATCTCAATGATCCATGTTTCTGAAATTTTGTAGCATATTACCTTGCTTATTTTGCAGTCTATGTATTATTGCTCTGGCTGATTTGTGGTAGCTATTGCTTTGAGATAAAAAAATTAATTTATTAGGCTTAACTATTTGAAAGTATCATTCCTCTATATTTTCTTGTCTCTACATATTTATCTGCATTTCTTTTGTATATTCCCTATTCTTGAGGTTCAATCCTTCTTCCTTCCGTGTACATTGTATTTAACTGCATCCATATTGGATTCTTCTATATGTTGTACAGGAGCAATCCGATGATTATGACAAACTTGTCAAGGAGATGGTTCTAGACATGCGTGGACATGCCTCTGACAGGACAAAGACTCCTGAAGAGATTGCCCAAGAGGACAGAGATCGCTTGGAAGCCTTAGAGGTTTGAACTTGCTACCAACAAGTTTTAAAAGTTGATTTTTGAAGCTGACAGAACTTAGCTATGTTAGTTTGGCACAAATAAATCATATTATTGAACTATGGAGAGTCAATTGTATATGTTGGTTTCTTTTTAGTTTCTTTTAAGTGCCGTGAGCTTACAAATGCAACTGCACATTTTCCAATTATTCCAGGAAAAACGTAAGGAAAGATTGCTTGACAATGAAGTTTCAGATGATGATGAAGGCAATGCAGATGACTCCAAGATACAAGCAAAAAAAAGGATGAAAGTTATTTCTGGTGATGATCTTGGTGATTCATTTTTCTCAGATGAAGAACAAGGAAACAAAGGTTGGGTGGATGAGGTGCTCAAGAGAAGAGAAGAGGAAAGTGATGATGGTAGTTCTGCATCAGAGGAAACCGAGGAGGATGAAAATGATAGTGACTTGGGAGAAAAATTAATAGAGAAAGACTGGGAGCAAAGCGATGATGATTATAACATTGATGATAAACAACAAAGAGAGATGCTAGATGAATCAGGTGAAGAGGCATTGAAGAAAAGGCTAAAAGAAAATAGGGAAATAGAATTCATAAGTCAAAAGTCAGACAAAGCCAAGGAAAAGAATGCAACTATTCAAAAGACAATTGTGGCTGAGAAAATTGAAACTCTGCCCTATGTTATTGATGCTCCAAGCAATTTGAGAGAGTTAAGGTATTTTCTTGATAATCGGTCAGACAATCAGATAGTTGAAGCAATTGGTCGTATTCGAGCATGCAATGCTATTAGCTTGGCTACAGAGAAACGTCATAAAATGCAAGTAAAAGAATTATGTCATCTTTCAGTAGAAATTCAATGTAACAAAGTAGCTTTCCACTTTCTCATTGGTAATTCAACGGTTAATAATTATGTTGTATGGAAAAACCAGCACTCGTAGTGGTTGACTATGAATTATTCTACTGTGTACATGGCAGATGTCATGGATGACAACAGTCAGATGTTCTGACTTGAACTTAACTTTCATATCATGTGCAGGTATTCTATGGTGTTTTGGTGCAGTATTTTGCTGTTCTTGCAGATGAAAAGCCACTAAAATTAAATAAACTCAACTTATTTGTCAGGCCCCTGATAGAGATCAGCTTTGAAATACCATACTTTGCAGCCATTTGTGCACGACAACGTCTAATGCGCATTAGGAACCAGATGTCTGAGGATATTAAGAACCCAGGTCTCTGAGATCTTCTCTTTATACTTATAGGCAAGTTGCATCTTTACTACTACTGAATAGGATCATGTAAATCATTTTGGACGTTAGATATATTCAACAGAGCTCCACTTCTATATTATGGGAATTAACAAAGGTTGTTTAATTTTGTCTACAGACAAGAACAACAACTGGCCATCTGTAAAGACACTGTTGTTACTGCGACTTTGGTCCCTAATATTTCCTTCTACCGATTTCCGGCATGTTGTTATGACACCTGCTATTCTACTTATGTCAGAGTATCTTATGCGTTGCGCTGTCAATTCAGGACGAGATGTTGCTATTGGAACATTCTTATGCTCCATGCTTCTCTCAGTGAGTATCATTGCACATTGATAACATGATACTATGAATTCAGTGGAGCGAAATTCTGGAAATCTGGATTTAATATTGCAGATATCATCAGATCTGTTGTGTGCATAAGGAAGACTGTTTTATCAAAAGATTCAAGAGACAAGAAGATCTGATTGAATAATTGTATTATGCTGAGCAATGACAATTTTTTTTTCCAATAAAAAGGTCACAATTCCTTATTTCAAGTAGAAATGGCGAAATTACATTTAACAAGATGTCTGAAAAACACCAAACCAGAAATGGGAATTGCTGCCAGCTCACTGATCCAAACAAACAGGTCTAAGAAAAGGAGATCTTAAATCTCCATACCTCTAACTAAACTGAAAATCAACTAGTTCTACAACTATATGATCGAACTGAGGTCCAAACAAGAGACCAAAGATAAGTTTAGGCCTATAATGTGTAAATTTTTCAAACCTAGTTGACTGTTGTCCTAATGTTCTCCAATAAATAACTCAACAACATAATTTATTTAATAGCAGAAAATTAAATTTCTAAACATTGCATCAATCACACGTTAGTTGAAAAATGAACAACAAAAGAAATAAAACACATAGACATGTATATCTCCTTCGAATAATCTTTTCATTCCTTTGATCAAAGCTTACAAGGTGACCTCTACAGTTTGCTTTGAACCAACAGCTGTATGGTTATTAAATCTCCTAGATCTAAAGTGTACAACTTGTGTAAGAAAGAAAAAGCTACAACAATATAGCCTACACTTTTCTTGCCTATTTTGAACAGCAGATCACTCCTTTCTTCTTCTCAATATTGAAGCACACTCAAGCAATCACAGAAGATGAAGTACGGCCTACAAATGTGAAGGTGTATGGCCTGTGCATGGAAAATACTACTACAGTGTGGAATATACACTAAAAGTGAAGATAAAACCAGAGTGAAGTATTAGTATAGATTACCACTAATTCCTCGAGTGAAACTAACAACTAGCTAACTTAATTCTTATTACGATTTAATATTAACCAGTGGCCTCAAGATTTCGAACTTAGTAGAGTATTACTGCCTGTAATAATTAATCATTCAAAAATGTTGATAACCATATTGTAATGTAATATCATCAAAACCATAGCGACGAAACAAACTGCATAAAAACAAAAATGTGTTTCCCTTATTGTGACCATGTTAAACTACAGGCTTTACGAATTTCGTACCGAAATTAAATGAGAAAAACATTTTAAACACATTTAAATTGGAAACTTACCTCTCCACGACCCCTGCGACCTCTCCACAACCCCTGCGACCTCCGCAACCTCTCCACGACCTCTCTGCAACCCCTGTGACCTCGCGACCTCCCAGTGTCCTCCGCCTGCGCTCGACGACCTCACAATACGCTCGATGACCTCACAATACGCTCGACGACCTCACAATATGCTCGGCGACCACAACGCTCTCGCAGAGGCGATTACGCTCGACGACCACACAATACGCTCGACGACCACAATTTTTCGAAAACATTGCAAATCCGATGTGTGGGTAATATACAAACCATCTTTCGGCCGAAAGATAGTTCGACCCAACTAGTTTTCGGCCGAAAACGTATTGCCGGAAAGAAAATATCCGACCAACCAAATTTTTACATGCAAATTGAGGGGGCGGTTATTGCACCGTTCGATTCGGCCGAAAAATATTTTTAGTTCGGCCGAAAAAAGGTTTTTCGAAATTTTGGAGACCCGATTGTCACGAAAGTGTAACCCATCTTCGTGATTCCACCCAGCGAGTTTCTTCGGAAATAGTCTAACTGGTATAAGGTAGATCTTGGGAGCACACATGGCAATGGAAACTATTACTTCGGAAAATGAATACAAAGGGAAAAAATGATGGATTCAAAAGAGGAAAAAAAATGTTGAAACAGATGCGAAAGTAGATCTTGAAGAAGAAATCGCTTGTTCCTTAAGCAAAATAAAGAAGCTTAAGAAAACGAATTTGAAACAAAATGATTAGTTGCAAAAATATGAAGTGGAGGATCATGATGCAAAAAAAAAATGTCACAAGGCCTTGAAGAAATATAGAAGACTACTATCAACCTAAATATTCAACTAGAAGAGGAAAAAATGATGGAAGAAGTGGTGAAAATCCAACTGAAGGAAAAGGAAGAAAATTGCGAGAAGATGGAAGATGAAATTGTTTCCTTAAGAAAGGAATTGGAGAAGTCAACTGTTTAGTTGAATAGAAACTTGAAGTTTGAAAAGAGCACTAAAATCTTAGATGATATCATCAAATGCCAAAGATCACTAGACATTAAAAGTGGTCTTGTCTATGATAAGAGTTAGATGACCACCAAAGAAGATTGAAAAGCTATAGAGCCACTGAAGAAAATATATGAAGGAAAATATGAAAGCTATGTTGATGTACTTAAAATATCCATCAATGACGAAGACACCATGAAGAGAGAAAAGGATGTTCCACAAAAAATTGGCATTCCGCCCAAAGACAACAAGGAAAAATTCAAAATATCTTTCCCACCAAGTGGCCTCGCACAAATCGGTACCAAAACACTTTCTTTAGTTATTGTTTTTCTTGCAATCACCTTGGTCACAAAGAAATATATTGTAGAGCATATGCAAGAAATGATCATGTATGGAACAAAAACATAAGTACTTATGGGTTCTAAAATAGAAACTATAATTCATTTGCTCCATTATTTGATTACAATGTTGTATGTTATAAGTGAAAAAACTATGGGAACATAACACGTTTTTGTAGAAGTGACCTAGTAGAAAGTTCTAGACAAATCAAGGAAGAATATATCATTTCCAAACAAAAGAAAGAACCCACAAGAGTTTGGAAAAGGAAGCAGGAGCAAGGAAATCAAAAGAAAGAGGAATTTATGCTTGTGCGAACTTAAACAATCAGATCTTAAACGATCAAGTCTCTTTTCCAAAGAGAAAATATCTTGAGTGGCGAGTTGAGCCCACAAAATGGTTGGAAACTACCATTCTAGATAGAAAAGGAGTTTAATTGGGGCTTGTGATCAAGTAGTTATCCCCTGTTGTAGGAGGGAATTTTTCCACGTGTCAACACTATGCTATATTCTTATAATTGTTGGGGAAATAATTTTTTTTGGTTGTTGAAGAATCAAGGAAAGAAGGGAAGGTTTCGGGTGCCAAAAACACCATGTTCCTTGTATCCAAGATCCCTAAAAAGATGTGTTTGAATCCTTTGAATATTTTAGGCTAGTATCACTTTGTAATGCAGTTTACAAGATCATCCTAAGATCATTTCTAGAAGACTTAAGTTGGTTCTATCTCCTACTATATCATGTGAGAAATTTGGGTTTTTGAATGGTAGGAAATCCTATGAAGCCATAGGCATTGCCCAGGATGGTCTCCATTCAATCAAGATAAGTTAAATTTCCTCCTTTATTATCAAATTGGATATATCTAAGGATTGTGACAAAGTTGGTCCTATTTAATATTTATGATTCTATATGAGGGTTTCTCATGTGACTTTGTTGATTGGGTGGAAGGAAGTTACTCTTATGTTTCCTTTTCTTCACTCCTATATTTCCTTTTCTTTACTCATTAATGGTTCTACAAATTGTTTCTTCCAACCCTCTAGAGGATTGAGGTAGGATTTCCCCTTCTCTCATATTTTCTTTCTACGAATAGATGAATATTTAAGTAGATGTTTGATTCAAGATAAATCCAATGGAGCCATCATAGGGATAAACATGGGTTACAACTTATCCCTTCTATACTTTTTGTCAATGATGTGATGATGTTCGATGATATCTCTGTGACATAGACTTTGATCTACCAAAAGGTTTTTAATTTTCACTATATAACTATTGAGATGGAGGTAAATGAATTGAAGTCCTCCCTTATGGTTTATAATATAGTTTTGGGCCAATATAATGCTATTAATGCTATTAAGGCAATATTACCTCTCAAAGAAACAAAATTCCATATGGGCCTCAAATATTTGGGATTTTACTTGAAGGTAATTGAATATGGGTTTATGGATTGGTGATAGATTTATATAAAAATTGAAGGTAAGATATCCTCATATTTTATTAGGTGGCCCTCTCTTGGGGGTATATTTACACTTGTAAAGGTAGTGTTAGATGCAATACTTGTTTATTAGCAATCCATGGCCTATATTCCTAAGGAGAGATTCTTCACAAGAGGATAAATATATTTAATTTATTTTGGACATGGAAACACGAGACATAAATGATGGCATTGGTTAGATGAGATAAGATACCAAAGCGAAAGAAGATTGA
The DNA here is from genome assembly GCA_009831015.1 of Picea engelmannii. Lineage (NCBI taxonomy): Eukaryota > Viridiplantae > Streptophyta > Pinopsida > Pinales > Pinaceae > Picea > Picea engelmannii. The sequence continues at coordinate 15,212 of ML811228.1, read as the reverse complement.
GGGTTGTGGTCTTAATAATACATTTAAATTTGGAAAGGCTCTAGTAGCTAAGAGCTTGTAGAAATTGTTGACTAGAGAAGGATTATGAAAGGAGGGGATCACTCATAAGTACCTTGATCCATTAATGTTTGAGGAAGAGTGGATTAGAAGCCCAAATAAGAGATATCCAAATGCTTCCATAGTATGGAAAGCCTTGAAACTTGCAATATCACTGGTGGGCAATTGGCTTGTAGAGAAATTTGGAAATGGTTCATGTATTCACTCGACATTGATCCATGGATTATTAGTTAAGTTTATTATTTGATGTCCAAGTGTCTACTTGCTAGCCTAAGTAGCAATAATATGATAACATTGTTCAATGCTCATGATCCAAAACCAATAAATTATTTGAGATGAGGATGGAAAATGGTAGGGCACATTTTTTTGGTTGGGCACATTTCCAAGGAGTGGGAATCTTATGTCCATAGGTTGTCCTCCAATTTCATCAAGCTCAGGGAGGAAGAGGATCGATCAATCTAGTAAAAAAGCCTTTCTGGGTTTTTTTAATATTGTAAGGTTGGGTTACTTGGTGAGGTTCATTGATGGTCAAGCCCTAGATATTTAATGGTGGTGGAACAAGGTGTGGAGAATTAGAACACCTCTTAAAACAATTCTATTTCTATGGGTGGTGTTATGTACCACAATTCTAACATGGGATGCTTATTAAGGGGTGATTTGAGGGCCTATTTATGTGCCCAATTTATAGGTGTTCCTTTGAAACCATTTCACATATGCTTGTAGGCTGTAATTTCTCCTTAGTAGTATGAGAAACAACCAAAACATTAACCAAAGGGGTTGGGTTATGGGTTGGTACAAATATAGAGGAGGTTCTTAGGTCTTGGTGGGAGGATGAAAAAATTGATGAACATGAAGCTTTACCATTGATTATGTGCTAGGCACCATGGCTCACTAGAAATTATATGATTTTTAAGATGTGTGAAGTAATCCCATAGATGTGCTTAAAATTTTTGGAAGTAAACTTTACTTCCAGAAAGTTTAAGCACATTAAGAGTAATTGTGAAAACCTACACACTCAAATCCCATAGATGTTTTCTTCAAGATCCAATATGCATATGAAGTCCTTAAGAAAGAAATATCCAACAAGGCCTCAAGGCAGGTGGGGGGATTACCTATTGATAGAGGCATTGCGCTTTTTTGATGGTGCTTTAGAGGGGAATCCAATTATGTGTAGTGATAGGGGTGTTTTATACATTTTGGCAATTCATTACTACACTTTTTCATGTGGATTAGGATATGGAAGAAACAACATGACGGAGACCAAATCCATTCTTATCTTGGTTGGTATAAAAATAGAAAGAGGCATCACAGATATAGATATATTTGGAGCTTCTAAGTTGTTGGTGGGTTGGGTTACTAGGAAAATGAGGAGTCTAAATATTGGATTAGAACATCTCATTCAATAGGTGAAGGATCAACTATCTAGATTTGTCAACCTTTCTTTTATGCACATATATAGAGAACTAAATGGAATTGTCGATGGTTTGTCCAAACAAGTGCTGAATGCTCAAGTAGGATTGTTTAAAATCACTGAATATGTTTTGTCCAAACAAGTGGTGAATGCTCGAGTAGGATTGTTTATAATCATTGAATTTAAGGATGTAATCACAAATATCCTACTTGGTAGACAACAATTTGTTTAATTTTTTATTACAATTTCTATGGTGGATGTGGATTACCCATAGATTTAAAGAACTTGTGCAACGACTTAGTTCGGCCTCTAAAAGTTTTTCTTGGTTCCTTGCAAGGAACTTTAGTTGACTCTAAATAGTTTACCATTTTTTTTAGTTGTAGGTAAAGATCCATAGAGCCACTGGGCTCATTTTTTAGATTACTAGTCAATTTGAATTATTAACAACACTTTTTTGGTTTTGTGTCCTTTGAAACAAATGACTAAAATATTTTTTGTTTTATAACATATTGCAATAAAGAAGAATTGTCTTGTATCTCAAAGACAATGTATACCCCCAAATGATGTAGTGCCCATGGCCTAGAACTTGAAAAGTACACAATCAAAACAAAAATCCCAATAATTAAGTTCAACATAGTTAGAAAATATTTTACTATAAACTTAAAGAATTTAAAAATATTTGGAACTTATTGTATCTCCCATACATAGGGCCAAGCATGTTCTTAGAAGATGTTATCTTAAAAAATGGCTAAGGGCCTCTTAGACTTCTCCGATAGAGGACAAAAACATTTTTCTCTTAATTCTCATCATATTTTAAACAAAGGATTTGAAAGTTGGTTCATTACACGGTAACCCAATCCTTTTGTCTTCCAATTGAATACCAAATTTGAGAAAATTGAATTCTAAGCATTAAAATAATGGCATGATCTACAAAATCAATGTTTTCATTGTTTTAATTAATTTGAACAAGTTTTACTAAAATATAGGCCCAAGCTTCATTAAAAGTCCACATTTGGATTTCAAATTGACAAGTGTTCCTCTTGACCTACATGACCTTGATATATGGTTATTAATTATATTGTATCAAAACATGAAAAATATGCTCTCTTCAAAGAAGTGCAAATCATAAAAAAATATGCTCTCTTCAAAGAAATGCAAATCATCGACATGGATTAGTTATGAGATACATATGAAAAATATACTATGCAAATCATGCTGACATGGAAGAAGTGCAAATCATAAAAAAATATGCTCTCTTCAAAAAAGTGCAAATCATTGACATGGATTAGTTATGAAATACATATGAAAAATATACTATGCAAATCATGCTGACATGGATTAGTTAGTTGAGAGTTTTAAACCATATACATGATTTATAAGGATTCCCTAGACATTGTACTCTATTTAGTTCTCATGTCAAAGGATGAAAATACTGAACATACTTAATTAAATACAAAAATGGAGATGCTCTTGCTATTGATGAATCAAAAACTTTTGGATTTTTTTACTTTCTATTGATAAATAATTTTTTTTGGATTTTTTTCATTCTCTTTTAGAATCTGCACCATTCTTCACTTTTCCTTCTCCTCTTCTAACTCCTCCTTCACTCCTTAATGTTACAATATTCTGTTATAGAAAACCCATCACCCTCACTGTTACAATATTTTGTTATAGAAAACCCATCACACTCAAATTCGTCTTTGTCATCTTCTCCTTCATCATTATCATTATCATCTTTTCTACAACTCTTCCTGTGCAAATTTCTGTAACTTTAATCCAATGGACTTTACTGCCTCCCTCTACTACCTCATATGTACAATCACCATTGTCATCCCATATTAGAATGTTTTTTTCCACCTTTGTCAAATATTATAAAAACACACGCACAAACTTATAAAACTAGACACAAAAGGGACTTGAATGAGACAAGTCACAGATTTTTAGAGAATCAAGGTCTTCAATCAATAAACATATACCAAAAGAAGTGAACTTGAGACTTGTGAAAACAAAAACCGAGTATGGAGTCTTTTCAGTCCAGTTCATGATTGCCTAGATGTTACAGTAGTTGAGGTATAGAGTATTTTATATGTTCAGCAATTATCTCATACGCCTTCTCCGTGAGATGAACAGCATCCCAAAAGATATATTTCGATGCATCAGAGCACGTGAATGGATTTCTCTTGGTGCACGTAAATGCAACCTCTATTAGACCAGTTCCACAGCATGCTTTCCTTGTATTTTCGAATCCTGCAGGTATTTCAAAATAAGAAACCAAACCCTAAATCACTTCTACCATATAATCTCATGTATGTAAGACTCTTGGCGGTGCATATTTAAATTACCGTATTTAGCAGGATTTTGAACCATATCAATCAACGGACTGAATATATCTGAATAAGCCAGTTTGATGCCTGGAAGCTTGTCCCCCATGACATCAAGCATTTTCTGAAGTTTTATATTGTAGATCATTGCTTGTTCATTTAGATCCTTCAAGCAACCTCGTTCCTTTTTATATACGTTTCTGACTGTTCTCTCTATAGGCAGGCACCCCAGTGGAGGAAGGCCAGAAACTATTATTCTGCGTGCACCATAATTGTATATCTCCTGTAACAATAAGTTTTCTCAGATAAATTAATTGTATTTAGAAGTGAAGTAGATCTTATAATATAATAACGAAATGTGTTTCCTGAAAAATCATAAACAAACAAACATGTAAACTTACAATTAAATTCTTATTATCATATATACACTTCGTAGAAAACAACCTAACAATCTAAACAGAGATGATGAACATAAATGATTGTATTTAGAAGTGAAGTAGATCTTATAATATAATAACGAAATGTGTTTTCTGAAAAATCATAAACAAACAAACATGTAAACTTACAATTAAATTCTTATTATCATATATACACTTCGCAGAAAACAACCTAACAATCACAGAAATGATGAACATAAATGATGGATGAAAAATTAATCAAAATTGAATCCCATTACTAATTACAATTACTTTTAGAATACTTAATATTTTTTAAGTTTTATAATATTTATATACACTTGTTTTATCATTTTTCCTTGCATTTCATAATACTATGTACAACACTGGTTTGATCCTAAACATCCAATATAAAAAACTGTTTTATCATTTTTCCTTGCATTTCATAATACTATGTACAACACTGGTTTGATCCTAAACATCCAATATAAAAAACTAATGAGATGAATCCCAAAGAACTACCTCATCACAACCATAAAAAAAAATAAAAAAATAAAATGATACTCATCACAACGATAAAAAAAAAAATACGTGATAGAACTCAAGCAAATTTCAAATTACAGCAACAGAAATGAGCGATATACCTCAAGAAAATTGGAACTGATCTGTAGAATGTGATCCTGAAATTGTGAAACATTATACTGCAATCGAGTGTATGGATTGATATAATAGTTTACAAGAAAATCGTTGCTGCCTATGCTGATTATGAAAATCGCTTCGTGCAAAATATTGGTGGCCTTTTCAACTCCTGCAATATTTCCCAACTTCTTTCCATATTCCTTGAAGTACTGCACTTCTTTCCAGAGGGGTATTACAGACTTGAAAAAATAACAACAATCAAAAATTTTATTAGCATTACATGACTCTATGTTCCATAGAATGTTCAAATCCAGAATTAAGGTAGATTCTGTAATAAACATACAAATGCCTTGGAAGTCCTGTTATCATATCCAGTGCCTGCAGATGCAAAACTAACGCCAGTGAGCAGGTCTTCGGGGGTGAGGCCTGGATCCAGATATGCTGGCACCGTCTCTTTTATGCCTAATCCTTCAGCTTCGTTGATTAACAAGCAAGCAAGCAAGCAAGATTCCATGAAAATGGAAAATAAGGAAATTAAATTACATATATGATAAATCAACATTGTATTATTTTGAAAGCTAATTGAATTCCATGATTACCCAAAAAGATTACCCAAAAAGTCTGTTGTTAGCCTTCCATTGCAGAAGCGACCAGTAGGTCTATGCCCTATGAAATCTCTCCCGTATGGTAGAAAATCAGCCTTCAGAGATGTGGATATGTAGTTGTTATTGCCAGGATCTACGGTGGAATCTCCGAATACAATCAGAGCTGGTGCTAATCGTTTAGCAGGTTTCTGTACTTTAGCCCACGAAGTCCCAGAAAACATCAATAGTAATAAAAGTAACGTTGTATATTCTAGTGCCGATGCCATGATCGGCCACTGCATTGAATTTCGTAACCTAATCGGAGAATCCGTCTTGGATTTCTAAATCAAACGATAAATAAAGAAAATATTAATCGTTAGGCATTTCAATTCGCACTAGCGTGTCCTGCGAAATAAAAATAAAAATGAACCAACTGTTTACCAAAATTTGTAAATGTAGGAAGTGGGCAGTGGGAATCCATCAGTTTCTTCGCTACCTTTTCAAATATAAAAACAAAAGCGTGCAATGAATATCTGGAAAACAGAAATCTTAATTGAATTGTTTGGAGAAAACATCTGGAGAGCCAATGGCTCGTCTTACCGTGCAGACTTGATGTTGGTTAGTTGCATTTTATATAATATAATTATATATTTTAATCCAAATCTACCAAGACTCTTGATGATGTCCCGTAAGAAAAAAACTACCGATACTCTGGATGATGCCCCGTAAGAAACAACAATTGATGGTAAAAAATGGTTATGGTTTTTCCGCCTTCACAACTCAGAATTCCACGATTGCAAGGAGAAGTTGCAACTATAATTTTGTAATGATGTGAAAGTCTCCTTTTTAGTTCAGGCCTGACAGGCCTTACCATGCTCTCTCAACAATCACATTTACCAGGAGGCTTAGTTTAAATATTTTAAGTTTTTGAATTCAGTCTAAATTTAATAATGTAATTGTTGATTAAATTACAATTTTACATGCTTTGAATAGGTAAACGGATTCAGTCCTTCAAAAACTTCTAGTACACGAGCAATTTTGAACAAAACTTCTTAAAAAAAGTGTAAGAAACTTTTAAACTACGTCTTTGCAATAATAAAAAAAAATCTGATTTTAATATTAGCGTGACCAAAACACCATAAACTTGACCATAATAAAAAAATTTGATTTTAATATTAACATGACCAAAACACCATAAACTTGAGCTTCTTTAAGTCATTTATTCATGGATTCCCCAATGTAATGACATTTATTCATGGCTTCCCTATTGTGGATGACATTTCTATGTTGATGGTATTCCTTCAATACCCATGTGAGGGGAGATAAACTTTAAGTCATTTATTCATGGCTTCCCCAATGTGATGACATTTATTCATGGCTTCCTTATTGTGGATGACATTTCTATGTTGATGGTATTCCTTCAATACCCATGTGAGGGGAGATAAAATACCCATGTGAGGGGAGATAAACGATCTTCCTTCTTGCAGAAATGTAAGTAAAAGAGTAGTGAGATTGTGTGCACGTATGACTCCCTTAACACAGAACTTTTGTCTTACCTCATGTGTTTTATACATGTGTTCGATAGGTGAATATGAAGGGATCGATTAGTTTGTTTCTGGGTTATAACCTACCAAATTTTGAACTACTATATAAAAACATTGACATGACTCATATAAATAAGAAGTTGAAATAATTATAAAAATGGAAGGTGAATTTGAATGTATTTCCTAAGATAAAGATTGATTCAATGTTGAACTCAAATAAATTAAATCAATAAAGTAGTCAAACAAACAATTGGTTAGTTATATCTTTTTTCCAAGTTAATCTCGATTTGATTCAACAAAACAAGCATGAGTGGAAAAATAGTTTATCTTCCACGTAGTAAGATGTTAGCACGACAAGTGCCTTGTAAATGGAAGGAAATATGTAAAAGAGGTTTCAAGTTAGATTCTCACCTCGATTTACATAGTGGTAGCTCAAATGAGATAAAATGACAAGGAGCAAAATAGATGCAATAATATGTTTTTGCATATTATGTTAGTAGATGGAAATTAATTTTAGTACTAAGTCTTGGGTACTTAATAGATAGGTTACACCATTCCTCTTTTGGAAAGGAAGCAATTCCACAAAATTTTCTTGGCATATGGGGTCATATAAGAAACCATTCTATTACTACCTTCTTAGGGTTATTAGAAACCATTCTATTATTACTTTATTAGGGTTATTGAATGCATTATTGATGTTCTAGGATACCATGATAGTGATATAGACCTATATCATGAACACTAGAAAAGGGTCTTCGAAGTATTCATGTGGGATTTTAAAGACTCCAAATGGAGATGTAAATTGATGAAATACATGTGAGGTTCCAATTTGGCCTCTCTTAGTAAGGTCAAAGATACCAAGAAAACATTTATGGAAGACATCACTCTACAAATCAAGAGTCTTTCTCAATACAGATTGTCCCTACTACATGTATTTTTTTTATCTAATAGGATCCCTTTTTAAGTTGGATAAGGAGACACCGAAAATGAATCCTTTCACATGACATGAACAATATGGGCCTTCTAGAGTTAGAGAGTATCAAATTATAACTCAATTTTAAATGGCATGAGAGAAAATGATGGAAAATGGTAAGAGGGCTTAGCCATTTCCTCCCCAACCAAAGACATCATTTTTTCCCGTGACCATCTTGTTCCAAAACCTCTAAAAGGGACAACTATAGGATGTATTCCTCCAAAAATGTTCCCAAATGAGCTAGTTCTAAATGAACTCATCATTTAGTTTGAACATCATGGATATGAAAACATATGATTTGAATTCCTAAAAAAAAACTATAAGCAGAAAAGGGTTCAATCTCTTTTATATAAAAATAAAATTAAAAAGATTCAAAAATGAAATAAAACAATGGAGCCAAAAAAACATACTAGATCTAACCAAGAAAACAAAAATATGGAAAGGGAGACCTGAAACAATTGAAACAAAAGGATTTCCCACTCATATGTAGGAGTTCACACAAAAATCCCATTTAGTATTGAAAAATACTCACAACTAGGAACATGAGTATTAGAGATTCAATTCTCATGGCATTTCATTCAAACATGAGTATTGGAGATTCAATTCTCATGGCATTTCATTCAAATGAGGGTACAATAATTCAAAATTTTTCTATATGTTGTAACCAAATATATTTTTCGTAAAAATGCAAATTTGGTTCAACATTTTTAGCTTATGTTTATATATTCATTGATTTATAAAGTGGTGATAGGGTCATGTTCAAAACCTTGTTTAATTTTAAAACACGGTTAAAGGAAAGGAACATAAATAATGAATATAGTGCATCTATGGGATAATTAGATGGTCTGAAGAGATCATAGATCAATGAGTTGCATTGATTCTTGAGTGAAATTGAAACAACGTCTATTATGGAATGCTTTCCCTCCAAAATAGCTACTCTACGACACATGGTCCTAATCTAATGAATTCAAAGATTGAGCATGGTTTTCATGAATTCATAGTTGGTAGCCCCAGAGTTGAGGCTTATGTCCCCATCGTAATAAATCAAGGGTAAAATGGCCATCAAACAAGTGGTTGTCGCACAAAAGTGCTTACAAAAAATTAATCAATATGGTTGACAGACATGATTTGTCCCTCAAGTGACATTACTATTGTTTATTTCATATTGGAAGCTCTTAGAATGAATCATTTTATCAATATATCGAGGGATTTGAAAGTTGTTTCCCACTTAAGGCTCAATATTAGTCCAATATTCAACAAAGCCAAGGTTGACCACTCTGGGTAAGTTCATAATCTTATTCCTCCTTTGATTTGAATCCAAATCGTCGAAGAATTTCCCTTTTCTCCAATGGCTCATAAAAGAAAACATGTGACCTCCTCCAATTTTATTGTTCCATTTGTTGGAGCAGGACATTTTGGGATCAATTTTGGGAATCGTGCAGGAGCAAACCGCGCAACAAGTTGGCTAATAAGCAATGCATGTGGAAGAAAGGAAGACAATTAGCACATTTTCAAAGGTTAGTGTGTGCAAAATGAAGAAGTTAGTTAGGCCTTTTGTTCCATTTTGTAACATGCTAATCCCTAATGTAAATGTATAAATATGTATGGGTTTTGGGTAGAAAGAAGGGTTTTTTGGAAAGTGAGGCTGAGTTTGGAGTTCAAGTTGAGTTCGAGTTCGAGTTAAATATTTTGGGGAGAGTATGTTATGGATGAGTGAGTTCTGAGTGAAGTGTGCACTTATGCACGAACAATAAGGGCATGTTGGGTTATAACCGAGATATCTTGTATGAGAGCAGTGCACACCCTTTGTAAGGAATGGTGCTAAATAATAATATAAGAAGCCTGTGATTGTGGATGTAGTCTAGTTTGGTGTGAACCACGTTAATTCTGGTGTCTTTGTGTTTTGTTGTGATGTGTTTGTTTACTGTTATGGTTATTGCTTGCACTTAGTGAATGAAGGATTAATATGAATAAGTTATATGATGGTTTTGCGTACATGATGAATGGTATAATGAATGAATGTTAAGTATGATGAATATGATGAATGTATCCCATTCCTCCATGACTGCGGAAACCTGGTTCCCGCAGTCTCGATAGGTACCTCAGATGAGACTTCACCTGCTTGCGGGTGATGTCGAAAGGGATGGGTATATTTAGGGTTTTGTTGGTGATTTAATGTTGAACCTCGGGTCTTCCCATTGCGTGCCAACAAATGGTTCCATTGTAGTCTAGTTGTAGTGTTGGGGGCCTATTGGAGCAGGACATTTTGGGACCAATTTCGAGAATCACTCAAGAGAAAACCATGTGAAAAGTCGGCTAAGGAGCAGCGCACGCGAAAGAAAAGAAGTCAGTTAGCACATTTTCAGGGGTCAACGCCTGCGTAAGGCAGAAGTTAGTTAGAAGTAGTTAGGCCTTTTGGTCCATTTTACAACGGGATGATCCCTAATGAAAATGTATAAATATGTATGGGTTTTGGGTAGAAAGAAGGGGTTTTTGGAAAGTGAGGTTGAGTTTGGAGTTTGAGTTGAGTTTGAAGTTCAAAAGAGAGATTTCAAGTTCGAGTTAAAGTTTTTGGGGAGAGTATGTTATGGATGAGTGAGTTCTGAGCTAAGTGTGCACTGTATGCACAAAAGGTAAGGGCATGTTGGGTTATAACCGAGATATCTTGTATGAACAATGCACACCCTTTGCAAGGAAAGATGTTGAATAATAATATAAGAATCTCGTTGTTGTCGATGTAGCCTTGTTTAGGGTGAACCACGTTAATTATGGTGTCTTTTTGGTTTGATGTGATGTGTTTGTTTACTGTTCGGTTATTGCGCACACTTAGTGAATTAATGATTAATATGAATAAGTTATATGATGGCTCTACGCACATTATGAATGGTCTAATGAATGAATGTTAAGTATGATGAATATGATGAATGTCTCCCATTCCTCCATGACTGTGGAAACCTGGTTCCTGCAATCCCCATAGGTACCTCGGGTGAGACTTCACCTACTTGCGGGTGATGCCGAAAGGGTTGATATCTTTAAGGTTTTGTTGGTGATTTCATGTTGAACCCTGGGTCTGACCACTGCACACCAACAAATGGTTCCGTTGCCGAGACCATGATTTGCGACGGAGGGTAATGTGGGGACCTACTAAGGAGGATATTGGAAAATGGTTGGACACGAAGGAGATCGAGTTTGTTATAGATCAAAATAAGAATCTATGGATCATCATAGAGAAATGGATACAAAGGTATGTGTTTATAGATTTGCATGAAATTTTCTTTGTTGATTTTTTGAATATTTTAGCGGAGTGGATCTAGAGATTAGTTGAACATAACATGAGATTTTGCATTGTTGTTCCGAAAATTGGATTCCCGAGTTAATTCGACAAGTCGATACTATAATTAATCGAGTATAACGTGCAATTGATTTATTGTTGGACACTATACTGGGAGGTTACATTACTAAATTTTCTATAGATTGTACTCAGTTGTATAGTGCTACTGAAAGGGAATTATTTAAGGGACCATGCGAAAGATACTTGAAGTTTCTACTTGGATTAAGATGTTGTTGTGTGATAAGGGGGTTATAAAGATGGAATCTGATTACCCTCGAATCTAAGCGCTTTCACACATAAGGGGGACTGGGGGTTGACCATGAAATGGCCTGAGTGTTGCAGGGAAGAATGAATGAGGAACATATGGGATGATGATGCCAAGAGAAGAAGAAGGTACGTTAGAATAAGAGATTGGGGTATCGTGCAACAGAAAGAGGTTTCAATATAGTAGGAAGAGGAATTTGGCTGATAGAGAGGAGCAACATAGTGAGTTTGAAGAAAGAGACACAGGTGTAATACTCCAAATCATACCACGCACAGAAGGTCATCTCAGTCCAGTAGGATAAGATCCCACTCAGGCTAGACTCTGCGTCGAACCCACGACCCCTTGTGCATCTCCAAGGTCTGAAGAAACTTTGTCGATTGTAGTTAGTAAGGGAAGTAAGGATAACAGTTAGAGCAGTGGAAGTGGTACAATAACCCAACTTCAGATAATATTTTTGGGTTGTTATATTATTTGTAGTGAAATTCTAGTCTAGGTGGATCAATTGAGAGTCGAAGTCGAAGGAATCGACAACAAGTCAAAGTTCGAGGTGGTTTGACCGGGTAAAGTTGAAATCGAAGACATTGACAACAAGTCGAAGAAGTCAACCGAAAAGAGGTCAATAGGTGGTCGTATGGCAACCGACTGAAGACCAAATGAAGGCCGACTAGTAGTTGACTAGTAATTCGACTTGGTAGTCGGCTGTAACACAATATTGAGATTCATGGGATTTGTAGCCAATGATCTCCATGGATCTGTAACCATTTTTGGGCACCTTTTCTTTAGGGTTTTCCCTACTGTAAAGCCTATAAAGAAGGTGCGTTGTAATGTTGTAATAGATGATGAATGGGGATCACCAATGTTGAAATTGTATAGGTGGTTGGTCATGCAGATGTAAGTTGATTTGGATATAGGGTTATTCTTGTGTAAAACAAGAAGGTATAATGTTGATTGTGTCTTAGGTGTGGACCAAGGTTAGACACATAATATTTTATTATGAATGAATAAGACAACAAGAGAGAAGAACGCTCAAGGAATGATGGTTTTCCCAGTTTGGGTTTCCAGGGTAAAAGATTTGTGTATTGTGTGTTTGTTGTGTCATTTACTTTCATGTTTAAATATTTCTTCCTCTCTTCTACTATTTTTAGCGTGGAAATGTTTATCATTTCCTAACATGTGGTATCATAGCTTGGTTTAAAAACATTGGATCTAAGATAAACCCTAGGTTCAGTAAGAGTCGTAAGATAAACCCTAGGTTTTTGTGGTTTGTGGTTGAGAGCTTGTATTTGTGAAGTGGTTGATGTATTGAGAGGTTGTATATCAGTAAGGGTTTGATATCTAGTCCATGTGAGGGTTATTATACTTGTTCATGATTATACATGTATGGAACATGACTAGAGAGACATAGATGCACTTGGTTAAGGGATATGTATGAGAGTGTATGCATAAGGCACAATTATAGTTTGGACACACTGATAGGTTGCAGGTTGACGTGACAGAGGCAACAAAGGGTCAGATTTTTTCAGGAAAGAGAAAACCCTAGTTTTCAGAAGGTGTACGCAGGTTGCAGTGTAGACAGGATGTGCACATACGCAAGTTGCACTACAAACATGTCTCATACATACGCGAGCTACAACACATACTGGTCGTGTACCTATTGGGTTTTTGTTGGTACAAGAAGGTTACATGTACAGGTTAAGAAAAAGTCTTTGGTACATGTTGGGTACATGTTGTTGGCACATATTAGTACAGGTTTACAGTGGTATATCTCACAATGACATTGTGGAAGTGGTTTCATCCTTTCACTTATATTTCAAGGTGGCAGAATGGGGCAAGGATAGGTGGTTGTAGCTGGAGAAAATAGGGGATTGTAGCCTCCTTCTGATTGTATCCAAAGAATTGGGGAGTTGGAGCTTCCCTCAGGTTGTAGCCTTAAAATATAGGGGGTCAGAGCCTCCTTCCAGTTGCAGCTAGAGAACAAAGGAAGTTGGTGCTTCCAATGAATGTAATTCTTAAAGGCATATAAGAAAAATCATTTTGTGGTTTTCTCCTGCATTGAGTTTCCACGTAAAAATATTGGTGTACTGTGCATGTGTGTGATTGTTCATTGTTTATGGTTTATTTAATATGCACTTATTGGACGATAATATTACATTGATCATAAAGATAAATAACACTTACATATTGCAGTAAAAAGGATTAACAAAGCTCTATTATTGATTCACCCCCCCCTCTCAGTAATCCAAGAGCAGAGGCATTACTGGAAATGGAGCATAAGAGAACAAAGCACGATGAAAATGCCACTCTTTATGAGAAGCAAAGATTAAATATTATAGAATATGGAGAAAAAATCCATAAACTTGAGGCAACGTTAAAAGAGAGTGACAAAATAAAAAATCTCCTGGAGGTTGTAAATGAGGAAGCAGTCATAATGAATGGAAGGTTGTAGACCTGTGTATGTGCTCCTTCCTGATAAATTGTGAAGCAAGAAATGCAGAGAGAAAGAATAGAACAGAAAACAGTATATTATAATAGAAGAAGAAGAGTACAAAACGAGTACATGAAGAAGTTCTGAAGTAGTAAGTCATATGCAAAGGGAAATAGTTGAGCTAAATAGGCTCAAGCAAAACAAGAATAGAAAGTACAGCTGGCCAGGACAACTGGCAGTGTACAGTTAGCCTGTTGAGGTTACATTATATTTAACACTCCCTCTTAAACTCAACAGTTACAAACATTAGCACTGATTATGCCTAAGTGCTGTCTCTGAAAATCAAAAACAGATTTTCCTAGTGGCTTTGTAAAGATATCAACAAGCTTATCTCGAGAACCACAGAATTGTAGTGCAATATCACCATTATTGACTAGCTCGTGTATGAAATGAAAAAGAGTGTCAATGTGTTTGCTTTTCTTGTGAAACACATGATTTTTGGATAAAGCAATTGCTGAAGTATTATCACAAAAAATAGGAGTTGGATCCTTTTCTGTATGTGACATATCTTTCAATATTCTTCTTAGCCACACAGCTTGACAAGAAGCTGAGGTAGCAGCGACATACTCTGCCTCTGCATAAGATATTGAAACAATTGGCTGCTTCTTTGATGCCCATGAGATTAGGTTCGTGCCCAGTTGAAAAACATGTCCAGATGTGCTTTTCCTATCATCTAGGCTACCTGCAAAATCACTGTTTGTGTAACCATAAAGTTGATTACTATCAGATTTAGTGTACCATAAGCCGAAATTGAGAGTTCCTGCAACATATCTCAGAATTCATTTCGCCATTTTCCAATGAGAATCTTTGGGGGATTCCATGAATCTGGAAACAAGGATGGCTGCATACATAATGTCAGGCCTAGTTGCTGTAAGATACAACAAACTGCCTACTAAACTTTTGTATTGGGTAGAGTCCACTGTAGGGCCTTCATCTTTCTTGCTCAATTTTGTGCCTAGTGGTATGGGGGTTTCTGCTGGATTGCATTCTTCCATGCGAAGTCTTTTGAGGATGTCTGCTGCATACTTTTGCTGACAGACAAAAATCCCTTTGGTTGATTGATCAACCTCAATCCCTAAAAAATATTTCATTATGCCAAGATCTGTCATCTCAAACTCAGATTGCATGTCATGTTTAAAATTTGTTAACTCAAGATTTCCCGTATAGATCATGTCATCAACATATAAACATACAATCAAAATTTTAC
>ML811227.1:215980-232472 GCA_009831015.1 Picea engelmannii | reverse complement strand
GGTCATCGATGAAGGTGGAGTCTCTCTTGAAAAAGTGCATACAAAAGAGAACTGTGCAGACATGTTCACAAAACCAGTACTGTTAGAGAAGCTACAATGGTGCTTGGCTTCTCTTGGCTTGTAGAAAAGGTGATGAACAGAAGTAGGAGCAAGGTATCAGGTTAATTGTTGTCAAGGTGGAGATTGTTGGAAACGGTGACAACAAAAACTCATCCGTGAATAGGATTCTAGATCCTATAAACCAGGATTGGTTGTAACAAATGCAACCAAGTTAGAATACGGGAGAGATCAAATCAGGATTGGTTGTAACCAATGCACCTAAGTTAAACTATGGATGAGATTACATTTAATGATCAGTTTCTAATATATTGCTATAAATTTGTATGCCCATAGAGGCTGTGAGTGTGTCTGAGAGGAGTGAAACTTGTCTGTAATCTCCATTAGCTTAATAATAAGATAATCGATACCTGCGCTTGGTGGACGTAGCCCAACATTTGGGTGAACCACATAAATTGCTGTTGCTTTGTTCTTTGTCTGCATATATTGATTGTCTTATGGTAATTGTTGTTTCCGCACTGGTAATTACAACACATGTGAGACATTTCGTTTAGCTGATGGATGCGCTCATCGACACTTCCCAGGACGTTCGCAGGCTGAGGAAGGCTCATGTCATTTGTCCTAGAAGTGCGTTATCTGACAAAGATTTAGCCAAGATCTGGGACAGCATGCATAAGCCATTCTCCACTGGCCACCTCGAGCCTCTAGAGGAGCTCAAACAAGCACTCGATGATGTGCTTATCGCCCACTATTGCACCATCAAATGCAAAATTTGGCTTTGTGAACATTTTGTTGGAGTAATTAATTTCTGCTTCTCTAAAGTAGGACTTGCTTCCCTAAAGTAGGACTTCCTACTTTATATGTAATATTGTTCATAGTATTATTATTAAGATTGTGGTTTGTTAATTGTAATGTAGAGACTATAGAGAGTGATTTGCTTTGTTATTTAGGAGTTTATTGTAGCTGAGATCTGTAGCTTTTTATCCCACGGATTATTCTTCAAAAGTTTAATTTTGGCAGACATTCTTTTAATTTCTTTTTACTAACAGACTGTAAATATATGTCGTGTACGAGACAGATCAAAAGGAAAAAAGATTTGTTTGCGCTGTTAAAGAAGAATTAATCAAAACTTAATTAATGGCAAGTGTTTTCAAAGAGGTTTACTTGCTCTCCACTCAAGAGATATTTTTTTTCTTGGTTTTATCAATTTGATTTTATTTGGTTATACCAGTTAATTACTTTGGATTACTACTAACATAGCTGCAAAGTGGTTGTTGAATGTCGAAAGGCGATAGCAAAGTTTTTTTTTGGACAGTTGAAACGCACTGACAGCTGAAATCCACATAGAGCTAAGGAAATCTAAAAGTTACTTTCAAATGTGGTAATTCCAAAGGTTAATCAGTTAAACATGGAAATCATATGGTGGTACATTAATTTCTTAATATGATTAGGTAAATGTTAAAAAGTAAATAGGTTAACTAATGCATTCAAAAATACAAGGAAGTTATGAAGAGTAAATCACATTCATTGATTTGGGAGGAAGACTAAGAATATGCCAACATCTTCAATTGTTAACCATCAAATTATAATTTTAGATTAAAAGGTGAATAATTGTGCCCATCTCCAATAGATATATGCCTTTCAAAGTAATTATTTTTAATGCAAAAACATTTGTTTTTGAGGTGTAGAATAATCCATAATAAAAATATACTGTTAAGGTAAACTATGATGTTAAAGTGATTGCTTCGAAATTTGGAGAACAAAAAAATCTAACCATATTAAAAATTGGCGTAACTCTGCCCTCGCATCTGGAAAACGTCGTGGTTGAATATGCCATCCTGCCCTCCCATCAAGCTTTCAAATTCTGCCCTGGTTGAATCGTGAGGAAGGACTGACGGAGAGGTTGACTGAGAAGGTTGGTTTAATCTACCGTATCTATTCCCTTTTAATCTCAGCCGTCCACGGAGTTTTCTTGAAGAGGAACACTCTGGAATAACGCGGGGAAATAAAATTTCTTTTATTCAACTTTGTGCGGCCATTAACGTGGTGAGAGAGATGTTACATGTAATAGTTATGACGAGGAGTTCTCTATGTGATTATAGTCCTTGCAGTGACTGGGTTAGTTTCCCCACCTAGATACTTACATGTGTGTGAGAAAGTAGAGACAATTCCAAATGAAAGAAAACAGTAAGGTAAAATTGTGAAGAAATGGAAATTGCATTAATTTTATATATGATAATTTTATATATAGGGGCCATATTAGAACAAGAGGAATATGAGTGTTCATCGAGCTGTTGAAGAAGTTGAACAAGCTTAAAAAGAAATAATTGTAAAGGATTTGAAATATTTGATTATAAGGGAATTTTGAAGAAATATAGTTAAAAATTATGAAAAATTTGTAAAGGTTTTTTGATATACTTGATTATTGAAGAATTTTGAAGAATTATAACATATATTCTTTTGAGTTAGTTATCAAATGTAATTAATAAAAAAACTTGTATTTGGAAAAACAAAAATAAAAGTAATATACAGTTTGAGTGGGCCTAATGGTTAAGAACATGTGTTTCCTCTTAAGAGGTCACAAGTTCAAATCCATAGCCGTGTAGGCTATGCATACCTCCATAGACTTTACTAGTCTATGGATATGTTGTAAGAACATAAAACACATTAAATTGAATTAGCTTTTGTGAATAACTATGTGATTTTTTTTTTAAAGTGGAATGTTATTTTTTCAACAAAATAAAGGTATATTTTTTTTGTCAGTGGAGGTATTGAGTACCTTAACAATGGAATTTCGAGAACCCATTTTTCTAGTTTGGTGTATTTTTTGGAATCCTCTAGTGACACGTATAACTTATTTTAGAAATGTTTAAGCCAACAAAAAGTTATAGCAGAAATAAAAGAGGTATGTATTCTAAGATTTTGATATATGCTAAGACAAAAATATATTAAAAAAATAAAAAATAAAATATTAATTTAAAAAAAAATCATATATTTGGAATTTGCATAGCCGACTATGTTTATAGTTTCATCAACAACTGGATTGTGTAGGCTATAGAAAAATAATGTCAAAAATAGAGATATGGAGAGGTATTCACAAAAATGAAGGTTTTTATCAATTTGCAGAGTGAACCACCAGGTTTGTCATCCCGAACGTAAATTCAAGGAAACCAGGTCAGTATACACGTATGCTAAAGTTGTCAATCCTATAAAAAAAAATTGAATTCAAAAGAACATGCACGCGTTCTTAATAGCGCGTGCACGTTCTTAGTAGCGTGCATGCGCTCTAGCAATGTGCACATGTTCTTAACAGTGCACATGTTCTCTAGGAACACACACACATTGATCCAGGTGGATATCGGTGGCCACCCACCTATTCCACGGACTCGAAAAACAATTTTTCATCTTGGCAATTTTTCCGAGTTCCAAACTTCCACAGTTGTTTTGAGGCCCCTAAACGACGCTTTTTGAGGATTTGGGCCCTAGGTGAGTATCAAAATCACTAAATTGGTTCAATTGAAAATTGTTCTTCTCGATTAGACCTTTGCAACGGTGTATCAAGCGCCCCAAACAGAGATCGTATGCAAAAGTTACGCACTCAGGAAGTTAAAGTATCAACTATCCCCATTGGGGCCTGCAAACATTTTGGCTTTTCATCTTCCAGGGTTAGGGTTTTGGATTTTACTTATGTTAAAAAGGTCTTTAGAGCCTCATTGTAACAATCATATTCTTGCGAATGAGATTATCCATCACATCTCTTCTCAGAGATAAGCTTCCACCATTCTAACGAATCTTTCACTCGATATTTTTACAGTCTTTGTACATTTTTGCTCATTAATAGAAATTGTCTTGATGTATCTCCGTGTTTACGATTGCATCTCTTATACATTTATGTTATATTGTTGGATATCTGAGATATCTCTGTATATTTCTTTATTATATTCCCGCTCTCATTTCATGCCAAAAATAATCTGGATCAATGGTATCATAGCAGGCTTCTCTTGATCGTTTTTTTCAGTGCATGTCCCCGACGAGGTCCGAGTATAGAAAGTTGAGTATCGATATTGTCTCTCTTGAAGACAATCGCTCTCGCACACCCAAGAAACCCTCAATGGTGGAAGGAAAGAAAAACGACGGAGCAGACGATTCTATCAATCTGTTGCTTGAGCAAGCTCTCATGCGACAGAGGGACGAAATGATGGAGAATTTTTCCCACATCCTTCAATGCCTGCCGATAGCAACAGACACATCTTCATCAAACAACCACTTTGGAAGCACCTCTCCTTTCAAGGTACAACATAATTTTGATGTTCCTATATTTGAAGGTCAGATAAATGCAGATGCCCTAGAGAAATGGTTAAATGTGTTAGAAGGTTATTTCTCTGTTCACATTTTTTCCGAGAGAGAAAATATCATCTTTTCTCTCCTTAAGGGTCTCCCCCATGTCAAAAATTGGTGGGAAACTTACTGGGAGAAAATTTCCATAGAGGACTCTGGAATATATGGGGCCAAGCCCACTTGGGATTTTTTTGTGGATGCGGTAAATGAAAAATATTGCCCTGTTGGCAACTATGAGGGCCAGTACATGAGATGGACCACACTGTGACAAGAGAGGGGCCAAATAGTTTCAGAGTTCACTAATTCCTTCCATACCTTGCACACCAAGCTAGGTATCAAAGAGTTTGAACGACATTTGGTTTTGAAATACCATGGGGCTCTACACAGATACATCCAAACTAAAATGGATTTTTTGGACATCTTATCACTCGGTGTTGCTTATTGATATGCTGTTAAAATCGAACATAAATTTAAGCACCAGAACAAACGGGAGTTCGGGTCTGCAAATCTGCAACAACCAAAATATGATAAAGACGACCCTAACAAACAGTCTCTCGAAAACCAGTGCAAGCCACAGGAAAAGAAGGGCCACAGGTAGACAAAGAAGGACACCGGAAAATGTTGTGATTTCCACAAAATCCCCTGGTGCAACACCGATGAATATCGCTCAAAATAGTCATTGGTGGACGAGATCAAAGACAAGGAGGCGAACCTTGATTCAGACTCTGATTCTGAAGATACTAGTAAAAGACATATCATCGACGCAGACCCCACTACTATTGTCATGACCACAACAATTCAACTAGTAGAACTAATGGATCCTGAAGAGGGGGAGCACCTTTTTCATTCACAGATGTGGGTGAAGGGGACCCCGTTGCATTTTATCTTCGTAGAGGTCATAAAACAGTTGGGATTGTTGACAACACCACACCCACAACCATACAACATTGGGTGGCTTTTCCAGGGATGAGATCTTCATGTCAGCCAACAGTGTCGATTGTCATACGACATCTAACCCTTCAAAGATGAAGTATTATGTGATGTTTCCCCACTGGATGTTTTTGATGCTCTCTTGGGACAACCATATATGTGAAAATGCCATGTTGTTTATGAGTCTCGACCTCGCAGTGTCATTGTTTCTCTGGGGGGTCATCTCTACAAAATACCAGAGGTAGTTCCAACTATTGTTCCACCTAAACAATGTTGTAAGGTAGTATCTCATACTGCAAAATTCAACTTTTTCATAATCTGTTCAAAAGGTGAACAAGACACTGCAACCACTACAACCTTGCCCCAAGTACATTTTATCCAATAGAGGCAGGTTGACAAGGTTGCAGCAAAGTGCAAAGATTATTTCTGCACACAATTATCTGATGTAGCTGAACTTGTTGAACAAAATCATCCCCTGCAACAACAGGGTCATGAAAACCTTTCACAAACCGAGCAACGCGACGTCTCCAACAAGGAAAACAACTCACCAAGATTCAGATTCAACAAATACTTCTCTCTCTCCCTCGGGAACTCAACACAATGGAGACCATTGCTTCCTAAGGAGGGAGGATTGATCCAGGTGGATATCGATGGCCACCCACCTATTCCACGGGCTCGAAAAACATTTTTCCATATTGACAGTTTTTCGATAGTTTTTCGGGTTCCAAACTTCTTGTTGGACACACCTACCACACTTAGAGGGGGGGGGGGTGATTGAGTGTGGGGATCTTTTTCCCAAAACTTCCCTCTTACACAAAAACTCCTTAGTTAACATTCAACATTTGCTCATTATTCATTGTTATCATTTATAATTAGTTAGATGTGAATACATATTAGCAACACATATATCAACAACATATCATCAAAATATCATCTCCACAAGGAACACAAAGAACACAAGATGTATGTACAATTTTTATTTTTATTATGGGCTTCAATCCGGGGGTTTTTCAACAACAACGGAATATAGTACAACTCTACAAGAGCACCAAAATCTATATGAAAGACTCATCTTACATTCTCAGCACCAATTGATATGAGGCAACAATCCTCAACATATATCAATCTGTCAACATAAACAAGTACATCAACCATGCACCAACCTGTGCCAAACAACTTGTAATCAACCTGTACTATAAACAAGTACATCCAACCATGTACCAAGTATATACCAATCATGTGTCAAATACTCATCAACAATGACTCATCAATATGTACCAACATCATCAACTATACACCTTATGTATGTGCCAACTCATCAACTGCTTGTCTCACCCATGACTAGTTTTGGATTAGTCAACAACCCCAACTTGAAATAATCATAACTTTGTACCTGTAATGAATAAAGATATGAAACTGATACATAATGTTATTCAGTGTGTTTTATGAAATTCCTCTATCTGACACTACTTGGAACCTCTCAAAAAATGCGTTATAGCAAAAATGACATACCTTGCTGAATTCTGGCTTATTCTAGAGAGAGATCTTGTAGAGCGTGGCCCGCACAAAATGTTCGTTGAATTGATCTAAAATTGTTACAGAACTTACTACATCCTGTACCCTAGCCAACACATTTGGTCTCACTTAATTTGGATCTATTATGGACAATTTATGACATTTTTACCTGAAACACCTGTTTTTGACTAGTTTTAGGATTAGCCACAAACCCTATTTTCCACGGAGTGTAACTCCCAAAATACAACGAACGACAAGATAAATTTTTTAGCACAAATACTTGGGTATGTTTTCTCAATGGAATAGCAATTTCATGGTCTGAATCATTATAGAAAAAAATTAATAGCGAAAATGGTGAGATGACCAGTAAATAACATACCTTAGAAAACATCATCAAAAGAATTTATCCTCCCTTCATTTCCGACCCTCCTTTCTTCACCTTCCTTCTAAAATTAAGCTTAGATATCATTGGTTACCTCAATCACCTATATATCTTCAATATGCTCAAGTGTTCCACACCAAAAATGCTCAAGAAGCTCTCACAAGAAGCTCTCCATCAATACTCCAAAAGATATTCTCACAAGAAGCTCTCCATTGATCCACAAAAAATGATGATCTACAAGAGACCATTGCTATCTTATTTATACTTTCATCCTCTAGGTCACTTAACCCATTTTTAGGTCACTTAACCTATTTTCCTTATTTTAGGGTTAACCACTTTCCATAAATAGAAATTTCTCCAATATTTTATCATTTAAATATTCCTTCTTGATTTTCTCATCTTACTTTATCATTTCCTGATTTTTTTCACTTCGCTTTATTATTTAAATAATCCACCTTGACTTTGTCACCTTACTTTATCATTTAAATAATGATTTCTTCTTTTAGGTCACTTAACCCATTTCTAGGTCACTTAACCTATTTTCCTTATTTTTAGGGTTAACCACTTTCCATAAATAGAAGGTTCTCCAATACTTTATCATTTAAATATTCCTTCTTGATTTTGTCACTTCTTTTTATTATTTAAATAATCCACCTTGACTTTGTCACTTTACTTTATCATTTAAATAATGATTTCTTCTTTTAGGTCACGTTGACTTCTTTGACCTTGGGGGCTTCAAGCCTTCATGTGGGGGTCCTTCATCTTCTTAAGGCCATAAATCTCAAACCATGAGGAGTTATGTGACATTTCACATACCATCGAAAATGGCATGACAAACACTATCCATCTAGGATAGTTTCACCAACAATTTCCTTGATCTTCATCTCATTATTCCACATACAAGCATGGGTCCTCCAACCATTCTTCTAGGATAACTCAATCCGTAAAGCGTCTTCCTGTGAGGGCTTTGACCATAAGGGGACCACTTTGGAGTTCATCCATTTTTGCACCTTATCAATCATGATAAGAAAATAATGAGAGCAAGGGTCCTCCAACCATTCTTCTAGGATAACTCAATTCACAAAGCATCTTCCCGTGATGGCTTTCACCATAAGGGGACCACTTTGGAGTTCATAGATTTGTGCACCTTATCAATCATGATAAGACAATAATGTGTCATCTATACATTTTTCCAACAATGCATCATATACCAATGAAACCACAACAATCCATCTTCATCATGTATCAATGACAACTCATTGATCCATCTTCATCATGTATCAATGACAACTCATTGATYCATCTTCATCTATGCATTCTCATCAAGGAAAATACATATTATATTACATCAATCATCAATAAATCAATCCTTTGACATCAATCAATCACTTGACAACAATCAATCAAACCATTGGCATCAATGACAACATGATTCAACACTTCTGAGGTCATTTTGAGGCCCTAAATGACATTTTTTGGGGATTTGGGCCCCAGGTGAGTGCCAAAGGCACTAACCTGGGCTTGTCTAAAATCATTCTTCTTGGTTATACCTTTCCAACGGTGTATCGAGTGCCCCAAACGGATATCGTTTGCAAAAGTTACACCCCTGGGAAGTTGGCGTATCAACTACCCCCATCGGGGCCCACAAACCTTTTGGATTTTCATCTTCTGGGGTTAGGGTTTTGGATATTACTAATGTTAAAAATGCCTTTAGAGACTCATTGTAATGATCATATTCTTGCGAATGAGAGTAGCTATCACATCTCTTCTCAGAGATAATCTTCCACCATTCTAGCGAGTCTTTCACTCTGTATTTTTACAGTCTTTGTACATTTTCTCTCATTAATAGAAATTGTATTATTGTATCTCTATGTTTACGATTGCATCTCTAATACATTTATGTTATATTGTTGGATATATGAGATATCTCTGTATATTTCTTTATTATATCTCCGCTCTCATTTCGTGCCGAAAATAATCCGGATCACACATTCCTTATAATGCACACTATAGGAATGTGCATGTGTTCTTAAGAGTGCAGACAGGCTCCTATAACCTATCTCTTCTTTTCCTTTCCTCTCTCTCTCTCTCTCTCCCCCTTTTTCTCTTTAACTCTCTCTCTCTCCTCCTTTTTCTCTTTACCTCTCTCTACCCCCCATCACTGTCTCCCTCTCTCTCCCTTTCAGACTCCTATACATGGTAATACCTAGACATGGAAAGACCTAGAGATGCCAAGACCTAGACATTGCAAGGCATGGAAAGACCTAGAGATTCCAAGACCTAGATATTGCAAGGAATGGAAAGACCTAGACCTATACCTTTCCTTGTCATGCCTCACACTCTCGCAGACACTCCATTTTTATCCCCCCCCTTCTCTCTCTCTCTACTCCTTTATCCCTCCCTTTCCTATTACCCTCCCTCTCTCTTCCACTTCTCTCCCACCCTTTCTCTCTCTCCTCATTGTTAGTCTCAGTCTCTCTCTATCCCCCCTCTCCGTCTCCCTTTGTATCCCCCGCTTCCTCTCACTCTCTCTCTACCCCCTCTCTCCATCTCCCTTTGTATCCCCCGCTTCCTCTCACTCTCTCTCTACCCCCGCTTCTATGGCTCCCTCTCCCCCCCCTTCCTCTCAGTATCCCTCTCTGTCTCCCTCTCCTTCCCTCTTACACTCTCTTCCACTTCTCTCCCACCCTTTCTCTCTCTCCTCATTGTTAGTCTCAGTCTCTCTCTATCCCCCCTCTCCGTCTCCCTTTGTATCCCCCGCTTCCTCTCACTCTCTCTCTACCCCCTCTCTCCATCTCCCTTTGTATCCCCCGCTTCCTCTCACTCTCTCTCTACCCCCGCTTCTATGGCTCCCTCTCCCCCCCCTTCCTCTCAGTATCCCTCTCTGTCTCCCTCTCCTTCCCTCTTACACACACTCTCTACCCATCCTCTTTGTCTTTCTCTCCCCCCCTCTCGCACACTCACACACTCTATCTCACCCCCACTCCCCCCTCTCTCTCTCTTCCCTCCCGAGCGACCTTAGTCCGGCAGGTACTCGACGACGCCAGTGGTTCCTTCATGGTGCAGGACCCTCAATACATGCATGCATCCTCATATGGATGCCATCCACCAGAACCAACACCAACTTATTATAATTGAAATTTCAAAATTTGAAATTTAAACTATTGCGCGCGCGCTCCATTGGAAAGAAACACAATAATTGACGGCCATTAAATCACTAAAACCCTTCTTCCTGGTGTGTTTTCCACATCTTCGTTCATTTCAGTTATTCGTTTCATCCAATTATTCGGTTGCTTCCAAATCCTTTGGAAATGTTGCTTCCAAATCCTCATGTCATAAGTCGCCTAGTAAGTGGAAGGAAATCATGCTTAAACTGAGCAACAAGGAATATGTGTGTGCAGAGAGCAGAGGAACATCATCTAAGGAAGTGGATCAAGACAGATCCAGTAATAATGTGAAGCAATAACCTTCTTCCACGAGATCTCGGTGGCTATTTTCAAGGAGCTACAGCACAGGTGGCGGGGAAACGGTCTATTTTTGTCCTTTCCATTTTCTAGAAGCCACTCTACAACAAAACGTAAGCACAAGGCGACGACCTTTGCGTTTTGTTACAGAAGTAGGTCAGTCAGTGCTCGGTGCACGTCTAAAGAAATAGAGGCTAATATTTTAGGCATAGTCGAAGGGATGGAGCATAAGCAATAAAGTCCAACTTGACCCCCGGTACCTATGTGACTTGAAGCCCAGGTTTCAGAAAGAAGATGACAAAGCAGAAATGAAGGCCAGGAAGACGCGTGGCAGAAGCAAAGGCATTCTAGGAAGATCATTGAAAAATAAGGGGGCACGAGCAATCATCGTAATCCCGGAATGGGAGGTTGATGGTTCGAAACTTGCAGCGGGAAACAAGGGACTAGATGATGTTAAACTTGGAGGTTGATGGTTCAATTTTTTTTTATTGATACACAATTTGCACAAAAATGTATTTTTATGATATGCAATCCGCATAGACAAGGGACTAGACGATGTTAAATGTACAGGGTAGTATTTTTACAAAATGAAGAAGACGACAACATATTGAAAAACTGAATATCAATGATGAAGAGGATAACATATTGAAAAACTGAATATCAATGAAGAAGTCTTAACAAATCCAAAACAAACTGGGAAAATTGAAGATTATAGAGGTCAATATTTTGCGTGTTTTAATCACAAGTAAACGTGTTGAAGGACTGCAATGAAAGAATGATCCCGCTCAATAGGCCTGGAACAGTTAAAGGGATGCTATGCTGTCTGAGAAACCGAGCGCCTCTTCTTCATTACCCTTAGCAAATGCTGTAGCGAGTCATTACTTTTAGGAATATGTTATTTGTGTAGCAAATATATCTTAGTTTTGATTTTCTTTTACAAATTTTGTAAAGCTTTATAGGAAATTGTTTCAATCAGAATAGGATTTAAAAATCTATCTGTAGTGTCAGACTTTACAAAATTATATAATTTCATTGTTGAAATAATCATATTTCATCACATCATCCACAAAAAGACACTATCTACACCGATAAATTGGTCTCATTTCTACTAATCCTGGTCATTACAGTCTAAGCAAACACTTTGTTGCAATCCCCGCAAACTCTGTCGGTTTCTTTCACCAACTTATTGTAATACGAAAGGTACATGCATCTTCTCAATTATAACAAGTCTTCATTCTTTCACCTGCATATACCTAATTTTTATTTGGATTTGCAATCAACCCCATGTTCTTACATTGCCAATGGAGAATATAATTGTTTGCCTGCATTGGTTTCTATCATTGTCATCTCTTTCAACACAAAAAATTAAAAGTTTTCTTTGTAACCTAATTTTTATTTAGATTATTTGCAATATATACCATATTCTTAAATTGTCAATGGATGATATCATTGTTAATGTGCATAATTTTTAATGCTCATCAATATACATTATGTTGATGATTGATAATGGATAACAATCCTTCCTCCCAACCACTCAAATTAAACCCAATGGACAACTTTGACAATCACTTAACTACAACTAATATATAATTACATCAATGGTCCCTTCATTATTGTGTTCCTTTGAATTAACCACAAACTATAAGTTTCCTATGTAACACCTAATTTTATTTGGATTTGTAATGGGTACCATGTTCTTACATTCTCAATACATAATATAATTGGTTGCCTGCATTTTTTTGTATCATTATTATCTTGTTCAAGATAAATTAGAAGTTTTCTTTGTGACCTAATTTTTATTTGGATTATTTGCAATGCATACCATGTTATTAAATTGCCAATGGATAATATCATTGTTAATCTACATCATTTTAAATGCTCATCAACATACATTATGTTGGATAATATATATGTGTACTATTGTATAATATAATCCAAACAATGTCTTAATAATTACTTTGGTGGAGAGGATAACAATATTTACTTCCAACCACTCAAGTTAAACCCAATTAACAACTTTGACAATCACAAAATTACAATTAATTTATAATTACACCAATGCTCCTATGATTATTATCTTGTTCTTCTCAATTAAGCACAAATTATAAGTTTCTTTTGTGATACCTAATTTTTATTTGGATTTGCAACCAATCCTGTTGGTTTCTATCATTGTTATCTTGTTCAACACAAATTAGAATTTTCTTTGTAACCTAATTTTTATTTGGATTATTTGTAATGTATACCATATTCTTAAATTGCTAATGGATGATATTATTGTTAATCTACATCATTTTTAATGCTCATCAACATACATTATGTTGGTGATTGGTAATGGATAACAATTCTTCCTCATTATTGTACATTATGTTGGTGATTGGTAATGGATAAGATTGAGTCTTAGGGGAGGAGGGCTTTCTGAACCTCATTTTTGACAAGAAGATATTCCTTGTTGAGGAGGGTTGCCTTATTGGCTTCTCTGTCCGCTTCAGAGTTGAGAGATTTGAGGATGTGGAAAAACTCGATCTTTTGAAAGGAGCTAGAGAGGAAGTGGATTCTTTTTATCAGATTGGACAAATTTAGATTACTAATTTTGGGTGTAGTGATCATATCTTGGATGAGTTATGTGAGTCTCCAAAGACCAAATCTTTTGCGGTACCTTGAGATTTTATTTGAACTAGACCTTGCTAGAGTGCGTGAGCTTCTTCCATGTTATTTGTGTCGGTACCAATGCTCTAGGCGTAATGGCTTACAACAGTTCCCACAGGATCATAGATAATCCCTCCCCCTCCTACTGCCCCTAGATTGCCTTTCGAAGCTCCATCAAAAAATAAGGAGTAAATTTTTCGATCTCTTCTCCACTTATCAAACTGGGGTGGGTCTAGTCTAATCTTCGAGTCTTTAAGAAGGGGATCTTGAGATGGAACCAGAACCTTCACGTGCTGGAACAGTTTTAACCATTCAGCTTCCTCTGGAAGGAGTTGGGATTTATTCGTGGGAAAGGAGAGAGACTCAAGACATTCACCCAATAGGACTTGGGTTTTACCAACTACTTGAGCAGTGGATGCAAAGGAATCTCTAAAAATACATACATTATGTTCTAGCCAGAGTTTCCACACAATCATTTTGGGGAGATTTAGCGAGTAGTATTTGAGATTAGGCTTTTGAGACAGGGAGTAGGGAAACACCAGATCCCAAGAATTGAAGAGAGGCCAACGATCCCGACAAAGTTATTTTTCTTGACCATGGTCTGAGCGCTAGAGCCCAAGCTTCCTTAGCGAATGAGAAATCTAGGAAAAGATGCTCTAGAGTGTCTTTATGAGAATGACAGAGAGGGCATCGATGGAGGCCTGCGAAGCATTTTTTTCCCAGATTCTCCCCTGATAGAATACTACCATGAGCCAGATTCCACACGAAAATGTCGATTTTAGGAAGGATTTTAAAATTCTAGATGCGTTTCCAAACAACAGGATTAGGGGGAACGTTTGGAACTTCAGAGTAGAGGGAATAACTCTGGGTTGAGGAGTATAAGCCAGATTTTGAGCCCCAACCTCTCTTGTCTTTAGCGGTGGCAACGATGGGCGCATAGCCCTGAAGCGAGGAGAGGAGCCAGTTTGGGATCTGCCAGTTGAGCTAGGATTCGTCGACGCTCCAAGTGGAGATATCCCAGAGTGAAACAAGTCCTTCTTCCTGCATCCAAGCTCTGATATTGAGGAGGTCAAGTTCTCTTGCAAGAGGAGGGTTCCTTAACACATAATTTTTCCAAATACTTGTTTTCTTTCTGTTTCCTGGTATCCAAGTTAATTCTTCTCTAAATCGAGGGAGCACGTGCTGTCATATGGTTATGATTGGGGATCCTTTTTTTACTATCGTTTCCCTATCTAAAAATTTATTTCGAGGGCTCGAAAAGTATTTCTTCCACAAAAGTTTACTGCTCCAGGATAGTTTACCTGTTATCAAATTCTAGAGGAGTTTTCCCCCTAGAGCCAAATTCTGAGTTTTAAGATCGCGCAAATGGAGGCCTTCTTCCATTAGTGGTTTTTTAATGTTATTCCACCTGACTGATGCAAACATTTTCCCTCCATTACTCTTACCTCCTTGCCAAAGGAAGTTTCTGAGAAGTTTGTCGAAAGCCAGCAGGAAGCTTGCTGGAACTAGCAGGATAAAGCATTGATGGATCGGGAGACTGTTTAGAACATATTTGAGAAGGACCACTTTACCTACCAGATTGAGCCAGGAGGCCCCCATGAGAGTATTTTGGTCTTTTCTTTTTCCAAAAGGTGTGCCCAGTTTCCAAATTTTGGAGAATCTTTGAGGATAGGGATTCCTAAATACTTGAAGGAGTCCCATTGAGATGTTCCCTCTATTTCTAAAATCTTGGAAATGATTACAAGTTCTCTTGGGCTGATATGCCAGCTGAAAATATGACATTTCCTGAGGTTTGATTTACTCCCGGAGAGCCTACAATAATAGTCTAGTTCCACTTTAAATTTGCGAGATATAGTCAGGCTAGCCTCGCCTAAGAGGAGAGTTTCATTCACAAACTGAGCATGATTGATGTCATTTATCCCATGAGTCATCCAGATACCCATCAAATCTTTCTTAATGCGACAGTGTTCCAACTGAAAATTGAGGACCGCAACTTGGATGGCGTAGAGCAACGGAGAAAGCTGTTAAAATTTTCAAAATCCCACCCAGTTTCAGTCTCACTGAATTTTCTACCAAATTTAAATGCCAAACTCAGTTTCAACACTATTTCAGCATATGCTACAACGGTGTTTCAGCATCTGCTCACAGTGTTGTTTCAGCATCAACATATGCTACAGCCTGGTGTTTCAGCATCTGCTCACAGCGGTGTTTCAACATCAGCATATGCTACAGCCTGGTGTTTCAGCATATACTCAGCACTGTGTTTCAGCATATACTACAACAGTGTTTCAGCATAAGCTACAGCGGTGTTTCAGCATCTAAAAACTTAACAGAAAATAAATTTCTGAACAGAAAATAAATTTCAGAATTGAAACATGAGGATTATGAACATCGTTTTCAAAGAAAAAATTAAATATCAGCAATATGCAAAACTCAGAAAATATTAGACACAAATATTTTCGGTCTAACTTCGACCCTGGAAAAACCCACAAGGGGAAAACCAGTTAGAGAGGGATTTGTATTATTTATGAGCTTCTGAGAAATTCTTTTACAGCATTTTCATCTTCAGATATTTACACAAACTTATCTGGACATTCTTGTAGCTTTGCTCCTTAATTTCTAAACCAGAAATTCGTACAACAGTACGACAATTAATGTTGTATGGAATGTCACAAAATTTGTGCCAAAACTCTGCTAAGATTCAATTTCTGTGCCACTCAATGCTATTCGACAACCTTGGAATGCATGCCAGTGCTCCCAGAAATTGCTGCTGCTGTCTCTTTTCTTCAGCTCGACCTCTCTCTTGCTCTCTCTTGTTTTCTCAACAAGAATTCTTCAGCTCCTCTCTTGTTCTCTCAACAAGACTGYTGTTTCTTCCTCTTGCTCTTGGCATCTCACCAAAAAGCCTCTTGGCCTCTCACCAAGATTTCTTCCACTTCTTCCTCTACAAGAATGGGTGCGCCCATTTGCCTTAATCAACCTCATGAGGGAAGGTGAGGAGTTTTCTAATCTAACGTCTGAGTTTAGATTAGATGGGTGGATGAGATTTGGTGTCTCTTCACTCACCCTCACTT
This sequence comes from Picea engelmannii, assembly GCA_009831015.1. Taxonomy (NCBI): domain Eukaryota; kingdom Viridiplantae; phylum Streptophyta; class Pinopsida; order Pinales; family Pinaceae; genus Picea; species Picea engelmannii. The sequence continues at coordinate 216,066 of ML811227.1, read as the reverse complement.
CAATCATAAAGTTATCTTTTAATTTGCATCTCACAAATTAATTTGACTAAGACCCAATTTCGGCAATTTCTCCCCTTAGGCGCCTA
>ML811227.1:178799-189677 GCA_009831015.1 Picea engelmannii | reverse complement strand
GGAAGATCCTTCTAGAAGCGGAAGCTTCTATTAGGTCTTCTTACATCCGCCTTATTCTATTTTATTGAAAGGTATTATTAATATTGACCTTTATTACATCCGAATACATTGATCTACCTATGTGCGGGTTAGGACCTTAACACGAACAACAACATAAACATCAAATAAGAACTAGATCTGATCCTCCAATCTACAAGGGGGTCCCACCTACTAGTATTATATATATCATTTAGCTTATAAATAATAGGCTTTAGCAATACTTTGTGGGCGAAATCCTCGTTGCGATTTTTATCATCAACAAATTGGCGAATCCATAGGGAAATTTGTTTTCAACATATTTAGAAATCAGAACACATGGTTTTGTAGACCAAGAACAACATATCAAAAAGATATAACCAGGAAGATTATGCAACAGGGGGAAGTGAGCAGATTTAATGGAAAAATGACTAGGAATTTGGGAATAACTCATGAAAAATGTTAAGTATGAGGGGGTTTATTCCTGTATGCATAGTCATTCAAATGGGATCTTCTCTTTACTTCAAGGATAAAAATTATGGACTTGCTCTTTTTAAATGGATGAAGAAATGGAAAGCAGAAGTGGGAGATATCCAATTTCTTTATAAGACAACAACGAAAGCAGATAACAAATTCAAGTGTGCTTCCAGGAGGAACATCGTAATAGCTATATAAGCTTGATTTTTATTGACTAAAAATATCTTGTAGGAGTGTCACTGTGGCAGAACTGATCCAACATCTTATTCTTGACCAAAATCAATTAAAAGATGAGAAAGCAATAAAAATCATGACAGAATTAAAATTGCAAAATTTAAAACAACAAAAATAAAATGACAAAAACGTAAAAGCAGTAGGAAAATTTTAAAAACAGAAAGCATAAATCAAACTACTGTAAAGAAGAAAAGAAAAATAGTGAAAAAATTGAAAGTAGATCTAGACTACTAATATTAGAAAATCCAACAGTGTTAGAACTTTTCAAGTTGGTTCCAAGTAATGTTTCAAGTGAGAACCGTTAGTGTTGTAGGAGAATAATCGCTCTTGTAAATCTTTTAGAGTGTAAGAGTTAGTACCCAGGGCAAAAGAGATTTTGAAGGGACCCATAAATAACACTTGAAACTACGAGGTAATTAACAACCCTTTAACGTATATAATTATATCATCAAGATAGATATGAATACCGATCAATTCATCAAGAGTTATTTGTATAGGTCTTTAAAAGTGGTACTTGCAACAGGTAATCCAAAAAGCATACGTTCATAAGTCACGGTACCCCAATCAGTGATAAAGGTAGTTTTGTAAGCATCTTTCCCTTTTACCTTGATTTGATTGTAACAAAAAAACTATCAAGTAAGGGCATCATTTGTGACCTTACAACTTGTTGCAGAATCACTTCCATATTAGGGAGAAGAAAGTGATCTTTCATAATAGCCCGATGGAATGGGTTAAAATTGATGTAAAAGCTAATATGATCAGTGACCTTCAGAACAAGTACCAATTTGGAAACCCATTCAGGGTATTTGACCTGAAAGACGATTCCAACCCTCAAGGATTTTTCCAAATTCCCTCGAATAGTTGCTTCCAATGCAGGGTTGACATGTCTTTGTTTTTGCCTAACTGGTTTTATGCCTTCCTTGATGGGCATATCATGCTATATAATACCAAGATAAAAACCACGAAGATCCTCATAATACCACCAAAAACATCTTGAAATTCACCAAGTAGCTTGGAAAACTTCATTTTCTCTTCATCGGAACATTGGGTACCTATTTTAACATTATTTGGAGACTCGGGTGTCCCAATGTTCAAGGAGATGGTTTCACCCACTTTCCTTTTTGACTCCTCTTCTTTTTGTTTCTCTTTATTGCCTACATCACTCGATGAAAAAAAGCTCTCTAGAGGAGTCAAGCCTTTAGAAATCTTGTTATCTTCTATAGATATAATTTCCTTGGGCTTAAAAGGTTCATTTTGAATGAAAGCAAAAATGCTCTCATCGTTAGGGAATACCTGCCAAGATTCTAGATTGTCGGGGATGTGTGGACAATATAGAGATTGAAAAGTATAATCAGGTCTATGTAGTAGAAGTTGTTGATTAGGAGAGGCTACAAAAACAGCTAACTGATCAACCATTGAGTTCAATTCCCTCTTAGCATGAGTGATGTTGAAAGATAATAGGTTCGAGATAAGTGCCCAAACAATTTGGGTGTATCATTTCATCAACTTGTTGCTAGGGGAGTAAATCTTACGTACAAGGTTTACAACAAGCTCATAATCCCCAAAAATTGAAAGGTGGACACAACCAAGATTATAGGCATTTTCAATGCCTAATAATAAGACTTCGAATTCAATGACATTGTTTGTGCAAGCAAACTCCAACCTGTAAGAAAAATTATGAATCTTCCCAACATGAGAGTATAATATTATGCCAACTCTGTTACCTTCACTAGAGAATGAACTATCGAAGTGCATGTGCCACATAGCATCATCTAAATCAATTTGTTCCAAGGGGACATTATCTTCCTCAACAAAAATGGAATACACCCCAAGGTCCTCTTCGATATAGTTCACATTAGGTCGTGGGACACTTTCTATGTAAGGTGAAATCCTTCCCTCTCTAATGACTATAATGTTTTTTCCATTCCAAGGAACAGATAAATGTGTTTCATCGAGTGAGAGGTATCCACCCATTAAATCTTTCCAATCTCTTCCCAAGATGATTGAGTAATTGCTTACTAGCATGTTGATTACCTGAATGATAAGGGTTGTCCTTATTTCAGGGTGTGCACACAAAACTAAGGTCACATATTTAATCTCACCTATGGTTTTTTGTTGTAGAATATTATAGAAGAGCATGCTTCTGGCGTTTTCATTTGTACAAGACAAGCCTAAATCTTCCATAATAATCTTTGACATCACACTTGGGCCCGAACTGCCATCAATGAGGCAACAATGGACAATCTTATCCATAGTCTTTACAGAAATATAAAAAGGGGGATTTTTTACAGGGTATCTAAAGTTATGTACACCTACTTTATTTACAGATGAATCCTCTTTATTTACCTCTTCAGAGAGGTTGGTTACAACGAAAGATTTTCCTTCCATGAATTTTTTCAGATGCCTTTGTTGTTTGGGGATGGAAACTATGTCCAAAAGGGTGGCATATGCTTTGATGATGGCCAACTGATTAAAAATATTGTATTTGGAAGAGGGAAGAGGGGAAATTGTTCCTTGACTGTCAGGAACCTTAGGAACCTAGACTGTAGCAACTGGTGATGATGAGCTTGGGCTAGAAGAATTGCGGGGAGGATCATATTTGCCTTTGGGAGCGTAGGATTTGTTCCTAGTATTGATGATCATGACATCTTCAGGATCTGCAAAATCCAAGACAACAATGGTAGTTTCTGGTCTTTTACCAAAGGTGTTATCTCTGACACTCTTCCTTATCTGACATGTGGCTTCCTCATGGTGTTCCTCGAAAAAGTTACACAAAATTTGAGGCAAGATAGCCTTGGGCTCTAAATTATTTTCAATTGGGTTTCTAAAGTGGGGTGCAGAAGAGGATGAAGCTCCAGGGGTTATAGGGGAGAAATTTCCTTTTCTCTCATACGCTATCATACAATTATTCATATCTTGTACTAGCTATAAGAGGGCGAACATGTCTGTCTGTTTAACCGATTCTCTTTGGGGAAGACCTGTTCTTTCGAGTTGTTCTTCATACTCTAAAAAAGTATGCAGAGTGGAACCAAGATTATCAATGGTGTTTTCCTCAAGCCTATGACGATAGGGGGAAGGTAATGCATTGTAGTAATGCATGAAAGCATCTTGGTTATGAGGTTGAATGAGTTTAGGGATATGATTTTATATCTTAGTGAAACACAAGTTGAAAGACTTGATGGTCTCACCATATTTATAGGCGATTTTATTGTACTCCCATAACTTCTCATTTGGGATTTTAAATTGCCCATAGGTGGATATGAACAAATAGACTAACTCCTACCATGTAGATAGACTCTTAGGAGGAATGCCAAAGAAATTGGCCGCAACCTTTCCTTCCAAGGAATTGACGAATAAGCGCATGCAAGTATTGTTGTCATTTTCTCCTATGTTGTGAGAAGCACTAGAAAATGCTACCAGGTGTTCATTTGTAGTGACAATGTTATTCCCAGAAAACCTAGGGAGATGCTCTTTGAATTTAAGAAGTGGACGAGTAGTAGGTGCTAGGTTAAGAGGATAGGACACATGCCATGGTGTGGTTGTGACGTCTTCTTCAAACTGAAAAAGAACATACTTTTTAATGACTTTGGTGGGATTTGTGGTAGATTGGACAAGGATATGGTGGCTATATAAGCTACCAGTCACTGACGAAGATGAATACTGAGAGGAGGAAGCACTTCCAGTGCCAACAGATCCGCCACTAGATGCCATCTTGTGGATGATAGGTGAGGGAGAGAAAGACGAACTGGATGAATTAGACAAAGTTCTCCTTAGAGAACTTTGTTGGGTTGACAATGTTATCACCCTATAATTTCCTAGACTGAGGAGGAAATCGACAGGGGTAACCACAAAACCACTTTGAGTCAGGGATCTAGCCCTCCAATACTCAGAGAGGGATCTCTCTATCAAATTTAGATTTGTTTGGAATATGATATTAGGCTATCTATGATTGATTTTAGTTTGGTTTTTAAATGTTTTGTTCAGAACAAGAGAGAAGAGGCCATTGGGAAATGGAGTCAAAGATAACATCAAATAAGACAGATTTGACAGGCCATTAATGTAGGGAAAGTTAGGAAAATCATTGGATCTTCATAGGCTTGAGGTATGGAAGGGGGGAAAAAGGTTTAAAGAAGTCAAATTAAATACATAGCAATACAAAATTTTGCATTCAACTTTCAGTAGAAAACATAGAAACTATTCTAAGCCAAGTGACATAGTGTATATCTCAACAAATTCTGCCCTATTAATTCTTAGAATAATTAATATTGCAGAATACAAGATGGTGTTACAGAGGGAGACAAAATTACAGAGAAATACTTCGCCAATAAATTTGACAGAAGAATCCTATCATATGGCACTATGTTGTAATATATTTGATAACATCCCTATGTATAATTAACATCCAAATGTACAGTCAGGTCCAGGAGGGCCTAACAGGATTTTCCATCCAACAGGGTCCAACCCTTTCTCTATTACAAACATGGATATAAATAATAAATAAAATCCTTAGTCTCAGGAGATCGAATTCGATCCTCCTTGCCGAAAATAGCAAGTAAATCCCAAAAAGATCTGAACTAAAAACTGAGTCGAATCTGCTGAAAAAGGGGTCAACTCAGAACTCTTTTTCTCCTCAATGGTGACACCTGTGAAAAAACTGTAGGAGGTTATTGTATATGAGTTTTTCTGGAGAAAACTACTCCTTTAGTTTCTCCAATTTCGTCTCCATCTCGCCAAAACAACGCCAACAAAATCAGGACTGAAACAGGAAAAACCAGAAACCCGAAAACAAGGGGATGAAATATGGCTTCTATTCACCCAATTGGTGGCACCTGTGAAAAAAATGGAAGAGGTTTTCGTTCTTCATCCCATTATGAACAAAAACCTCTCTCGTTTTTTTTCATTTCCTTTCCATTTTCTCGGAATCCACTTCGAAAGACGATTGGTCAAACTGGCAAAAACAGATGGTTTTGAGTTTTTGGGGGAGGGCGGTTTTGTAGGGGAAAGCGGTTTACTCGGACCCCCCTTGAGGTAGTAAGTGGTATTGGGAGTGGGGGGTCCAAGTTCACCAGGGGGTGAAAAGTGTCCCTCCCAATACCACTTACTTGGAACCCCCCCGCTCGTTAAAGCTCAAAAAGCACGGCGGGGGGGGGCTTTCTGACTTAATGCATGGGAGTTGGTTTGTTTGCTTTGGGATATGTGCATAAGGTGCACATTATGTTTTTATTTTATTTGTTTTTTGTTTTATTTATTACATTTTTTGTTTTAGTGTTTTTTTTTTATTTGTATTTTTTTTAATTGTTATTTTAATTTATTTTTACTTTTACGTGTTTTAATTTGTTTTTTCAATTAATGTTTTATATTATTGTTTTGTATTTATTATTTATATGTTTTTTTTATTGTTTTATAATGTTTAGTATGTGTTTTATTTTAGTTTTTGTTTCAAGTTTAATTTTTATTTATTATTTAATTCTAATACACTAACCTAATCACTAACTTAATTAAACTAACCTAATTACTAATTATTAATTAATTATTGTTAATTAGTTACAAGCTTAGGTTTTAATTAATTATTAATTAATTAATAATTAATTAATAACTAACTTATTATTAACAACCGTAACCTAGTTTTGTTAATCTAACTACACTAATCTAATTAAATTGACTTTATTATGCTAATTAGTATCAAAAAATACCACTAGCATTTATTTTTAACCTAATGTTTTTTTTATCCTATGTTTGTTTATTCAGGGAGAAGTGGTGGGCGAAATGTGGCCAAGGGGATAAAAGGACAAGGCACAGAGGTGGATTAAGGATGGAACAAGTGACGAAGGATCGGGCAGGGTCATGGAGGATCGAACGAAATGGATGGAGGGGGAAAAGGAAACACCCGAGAGACCAGCAAGCTAGGAACTTCATCATGAGACCCACAAATGATATATGAATCATCAGATCTCCTATATTTATAGGACCCTAACATAGGCTCCACCTGGGGATGGCATCTCCTGAGGAGGTGTCAAGAATCTCATACCTCTTGAACATGCATACCAATGCTTTTATTCGTTGTGCCATGGAGTCACTGCAGCTACAATCTTTGAACTGGCTCAGATTTGACTGAACAATGAACTAGATAGTATCAACTACAAACTCTGCTGGAAAATATACAATACTAAAAAAGATGCTCAAATGACCGAGCTTATTCAAAACTGCTACCTATCCTACACTACTGATAATTTTGTTGTTTTAAATGATATAATAATGCCAGTGCAACCAGTCAAGCAACTACTCTAATAACTCTGCTCTTTCAATGTTTTCAAACAATATCAGAAATAGAACTTGCATAGGCATCATGAACTGCTTTCCATCCTGATATTCATCACAAGGAGCTTGATAAACATTATAGATAACAAAAAAACTGGGAATGCATTGTGGCTCTGCGATGAACAATTTCTCCATATAAATACCCACTGGATCAATATAGACTTGACCTATTACTGGATATTCAAATTTAACCAACTCAACTTCATGATTTGATGATGTAGTTATGCTATTTGCATCCTCATGCACTTCCTGACATGGCTGCAACTTTTCTGATGGGGTCTGAAATGATGCTTCTAATGAACACACCCATGTAGCTGACTGTTTGATCATATCCATATCATAACAATTTTTGAAATCATTGGGGGTAAATGAAAGCTGACTTTGAAAACACAATCTATCCAACATATTAGCTATAGGGTCATAAAATATTTTAGATGACCGTGGAATTTGTTCTACTGGCATTTCATGGCTTACACTGTGATCCTCAACCAAAATCTGACCAAGATTCCCTTTCAAATTCTGAAATGAACTAAAACATAAGGGCATGGAATCAAAATGGATCAACTCATTACCTATCCCGAGCTTTGTGTTTTCATCTGAATTTTGGCCTGCACAAAGACTCAAGGGTTGCACTTCTGAATCTACAACAACTTCTATATCACCCATCTTCTCCTCACCTGGTTCATCAGAAAACTCCTCATTCTTATTGTTTACAATATTCTTGCAATGTTTTCTCAGGAGTGAGGCAAAACATAGGGGCGTGCAGTTTGCATTTTCTTGAAAATTTTCTGCACTTTCCTCCAAAATTTGAAATGAATTATAATTTAATGGTACAAAGTTACATTCCAGTGTTTCAAATTCTGCTTCAGGCTCTGAATTTTCCCTTGAACTTTGAAAATCAGAGAAACTTGGAGATTGTAATCCTGGATCTGAAATATCCTCTTTCTCAACACTAAAATCCTTCACTATCTCATCAAAAGCTTTACCTTCTTTGATATTTACCACTTGTTCATAATTTTCCTTCAAAAATTTAAAAGAAGAGAAGCATAAGGGTAGAGTATGTTCACTTACCCCAAGACTTTTTTCATTGTGATCATAATTGTCATAATTTCCATGTACATATTGATTATCTTGTCGGGATTGAAAATGATCTTCTTCCTCCCAATCATATGTTATTGATTTCTTTGAAAAATCCATTGTGGTATAATCATCATCGTACCGATCAAGCTTGGGTAAATCATCCATGGATGAAATTCCATTGAACATGCATATCATATCAAGAGTATTTTCCTCCATCTTCTGATTTTGAAATTCATCTTCGATTGTATTGTGAATTGAATACATGAAACTATCATTATTCAGTCCCTGATACCAAGGTTGAGCTGCAAAATTTTTGGGAATATTGACCTTTGTCGTTTCTGGAACTAGTGGCACATGTGGTCTTTGAACAACAAGTTCCTCTCTCCTACAAATATTATGCATTAATTCATTGATTGTGTTTGTCAGGATATCTAATTTCATTTCTGAATATATCAACTGTTCTTTTTCGATTTTGTCTTTCATTAATGATTCCAATTTTGTCTTTATGTTCAACAAGTTAGCTTCCACATCAACTACAATATTTTTCATTTCTTCAAGGGTGGCGGTGTTCCTTTCTCTTAATTGTAATGTCATCTCTGGATTGAAAGCATTAGGATAGTGCAAGTGAGATAATCCTGGGGGTGGCCTTATATCAACAAGTATTGCATGATATACCTTATTGAAACTTGCTGAAATATGTTGTATTGTCTCCCCTGACTGTCTTTTCAAATGGTCATATTCTTCTAGAACGAGAAAGACATTTCTCATGATCACCCATCAATCTAGGAAAAATTTTACAAACTGATGGAAATTGCTAATGCTTACAGCTGGAAGACTCTTAAACCAATTTTTAACTTTACCTTGCAATGATAGGGAAAACATTCTGATGCATACATCATCATCTTCCACCTCAAACGGATCAAGAAAATCCTCAAGACTTTGGATATGATTTTCAGCAGTGATCGTCAAATTATCCCCATCAAACCTGGGCAGATTATTGATGTAATTGACATGGAGTTCATGGAGAATAGGAGGCAATGATAGAGGCTTATATCTGTCTAGGAATTTTACTGGTATAAGAGGTGAAGCAAGGGGGGCTACAATTATCTAAAATTTTAACAAGAAAAGGAGATAATGCAAGAGGCTTATGTCCCACTGGGATTTCTACAAGTATATATGGGATGTGCATAGGTGTATGAGTATGTACATTATCTACAATTTTGGGCTTACATTCTTGAGGTTCATCAATTTGCAGATGATCAATATAAACTTCAACAATATACTCTTGATTTAGATTGGAAAAAGATAGGACATAATTACAGAGAAATCCAAAAATGTCTTGAACACAATTTGAGATTGAATACCTTCTCTTTCCAGGGTGCTTGGTCATTCTTCAAGTTCTTCCTCCAGTGAAGTCTTTGAGTTGGCACTTTCTGGAGCTGATTGGAGTCACCAGGTGAAAGATTTCATCCTTCTTGTCTCTGGTCACTGTCCACCATCAGTGATTAGATTTGGAACTTGAAGTGCATTACTGGAGAGAGTTCCCCAGTATGGTCCCCATTATGTTATCACCCTGTAATTTCCCAGGCTGAGGAGGAAATTGGCAGGGGTAACCACAAAACCGCTTCGAGTCAGGGATCTAGCCCTCCAAGACTCAAAGAGGGATCTCTCTGTCAAATTTAGATTTGTTTGGAATAGGATATTAGGCTAGCTATGATGGATTTGGGTTTAGTTTTTAAATGTTTTGGTCGAAACAAGAGAGAAGAGGCCATTGGGAAATGTAGTCAAAGATAACATCAAATAAGACAGATTTTATAGGCCATTAATGTAGGGCAAGTTAGGAAAATCACTGGATCTTCATAGGCTTGAGGTATGGAAGGGGGGGAAAGGTTTAAAGAAGTAAAATTAAATATAGAGCAATACAAAATTATGCATTCAACTTTAAGTAGAAAACATAGAAACTATTCTAAGCCAAGTGACAGAGTGTATATCTCAACAAATTCTTCCCTATTACTTCTTAGAATAATTAATACTACAGAATACAAGATGGTTTTACAGAGGGAGACACAATTATAGAGAAAAACTTCACTAGGAAATTTGACACAAGAATCCTATCATATGGCACTGTGTTGCTATAATATATTTGATAACATCCCTGTGTATAATTAACATCCAAATCTACAGTCAGGTCCAAGAGGGCCTAACAGGATTTTCCATCCAACAAGGTCCAACCCTTTCTCTATTAAAAACATGGATATAAATAAAAAATACAATCCTTAGGCTCAGGAGATTGAATTTAATCCTCCTAGCCGAAAATAGCAAGTAAATCCCAAAAAGATCTGAACTGAAAATTGAGTTGAATCTGCTGAAAAAATGGGTCAACGCAGACCTCTGTTTCTCCTCCATGATGACACCTATGCAAAAAATGTAGGAGGTTATTGTAGATGAGTTTGTCTGGAGAAAACGCCTCCTTCAGTTTCTCCGATTTCGTGTCCATCTCGTCGAAACGACTGTCGCAAAATCAGGACTGAAACAAGAAAAACCGGATACCCAAAAAAAGGGGCTGAAAGATTGCTTATATTATCCCAACTGGTGGAACCTGTGAAACAAATTGAAGAGGTTGTTGTTCTTCTTCCCGTGATGAACAAAAACCTCTCTCAGTTTTTTAAAATTTGTTTCCATTTTCCTGGAATCCGCTTCGGAAGACGAATGGTCAAACTGTAAAAAACGAGCGGTTTTGAGTTTTTTGGGGAG
>ML811227.1:138268-154872 GCA_009831015.1 Picea engelmannii | reverse complement strand
TACATGAATGGTGAAAATAGTAGATATGGAAATGTTCGTAGACCTATCAACATAAATTATAATCCATTTGACCCATTAATGGATCAAAATTTTGTATGTTACAAGTGCAATAATCTTGGTCATAAAGCACAAGATTGCAGAGAGATGAAGGAAGATAATCATATGTCAAATGTCTGTATACCAACTACAACATGGAAAAGGAAAGAAATTCCACACAATGAAAACTGTCAAATAACATTGGTCACTAATGAATGCAAAGAAAAATATGAATGGTTCATAGACAGTGGGTGCTCATCTCATATGACCAGAGATCAAAGAAAATTTGTCAGCTTGAAGAAAAAGGGTGGAAATGTTACATTTTGAGATGAATCATCTACTAAAATACTTGGAAAAGGAATTGTAAAGCTTGGAAGTGTTTATGTAAAAGAAGTAAAAGTCCTATTGGTTGAATATTTGAAGCATAATCTCCTCAGTGTTAGTAAAATGTGTGATCAAGGATACACTCTTACGTTTGACTCCCGGAAATGTAAAATCAAGGAAAATAACTCAGGAAGATTGTTTGCAACCGCAACAAGAAGACCGAACAACATATACATCCTAGATATGAAGAAGAGAGAGAATATATAAGCCACATAAAAGGATTCCAAGGAAGAAAATGTCCCAAAGACCAAAAATAAGGATGAAGTATTATTGAGTGCCACATGTTCAGGGGGAGCAGCCCCAAAGAAGAGAGTTAATTTTTTCCATTAAACTCAGGGGGAGAAGCCCTACCCTTTTCCATTGATAGGGCGAGAGAGATTGGGATCATGATGATAGGGGGAGCATGAGTGTTTCCATCAATGAAAAAGGGGGAGATTGTTGGAAGATTGGTTGTTGTCATTGATGTCAACCCTAGTCATGGGTTTTGGACCGCAAGATTGATGAAGGTATCTGGACATGAAGGAAAATTCACATGTAAATACAAGACCCATGGATGGATAGTATACATCATGTTGTTTCCGGTGGTATGTGGCATGTCACGTGGATCCTCATGGTTGAGGAGAAATGAATTTTTGAAGATGACAAAGTGAATTGAAGAAGGAAGTACATGTAAGCCCTAAAGATAATTAAAGAAAATAATTACAAAATAAGAAATTGTCAGGTCAGACCTAATATTAAAAGGAAGTGGCATAAATGGTATAAATAAATATCATTATACATTCATTTGAAACACAAGTCGAATTTCAGAGGAAATCAGAAGTAAAGAAGGCCGGATTTCAAGGGAGGATGAAGTGTTTTGGTGATGTCTTCTAAGGTGTTCCGGGTAAAATAGTCATAACTTCTTCATCGAGAATCCAAATGATGTGGGACAAATTGAATTGGAAAGAGTATGGAATGTAGTTTCTTGTGTATGAGTTTCAGAATCTGATGTTAAATATTGAGCACGGGGCATTCTGTACAATTTTGGTCTCTTGAATAAACCATAATTGAACAAGGTCTACCATTCTCTCTATAACTTCTTTTTGGGGAGGATTCAAGGAGTGAAACTTGGAGGAGTTTCATAGAATACATTGACTAATATTATCTAAAGGATTAGATTACTCCAAGAATTGAAGAATTGCATAAATTGAAGAAGTTTCAGGAAGCATTATCAGGTTCTATGTGATGATTGGTTGATGGTGATGATTTAATGCAAAGTTTTATTATCTCTCATATATTATTGGGTGGAAGGAAGGGGCAAGGATGGAGAGTTAAATACTCTTTTGATATTGGAGGATTGTATCTTCCTCTTGGAGGTTTATCCCTCCCTTTACATTTGGAATCTGTAGCTACCTTTGGAAGTCATTACTTCCCTTGAACAATAACTATTGATTATTTCTCATATATTGTGCATGGTGTATTGTTCTAACTCTTATACTATTGTTCACTGCTCATTGGATGCAATTGAATGGTTTAAGTATAAGTTGAATTTTTTTTTAAATTGTAATTGATATTGATTCACCCCCATCTCAGTATCAACACCCAGGACCAATTTTGAGGAGCAGTGTCGGTCTCATGTTGTAAACGACTTTTGTGAGATTAATATAAAGAAGTAATTTTTTCGTCCCACCAAATGACGTCTTAAATATTTATGATTTGTTTACATTTCTTGGTTATGATGTCTAACCCACTAATCCATACATAGAATGCATGCTTGTAGTTTCTTGTTTGTCTTTTGGTGAATGCAGGCCAGCCTTGGGAGGAGACTTGCTGTTAGGAAACAACCGAGCGCAAAGGGATTGACACCGGACGTAGAGTTTAAGGTATGCCTACAGAATCCCTGTACTTTGTCTTTTATGTATGATTGTGGGATAACGTCGGGATAGTTGATAAAAAGTATGAGAATTTATATGGTTAGATATTCCTACATTTTAGAACCCCGGTGTAGTTCGTAGAGGGGTTTTCTCACTATAGCAGAATTGGCGACCGTACTGGGGAAGCCTTTAGGGTCTTTGGGGATATTTCTTTTGGGTGGTTTTGAATCCGTTTACTCACTGTTTTTGAGTTTCTTTAAGCTTCTGTGTCTTTAAGGGATTCTGGTCTTCCATACCAGTACTCTATGCTTGTGCTTGACTGTTGGTTTTCACTTTTTTGAGAATTTACAGAGATGTACGCGGCCTGTAGTGGGCCTGCACGCATGCATACGTGCCCTGCCTTTGGACAACCCATGTACATACACTATATACTGAAGTGTCAATAGTGTGCCTGTGTTGAGAAATGTTTTTAGAAGAGGCAGTCATCCTCTTCCCTGTCAGAATTCACACTTCTCATGGGTTTTCTTGATCTATCCCTGGTCTCTGTTATAGTAGTCTGTAGCCTAGGTCTGAGCTCATCATAGATTTCTTTGCATCAAAAGATTTCTTTTGTTTTCTTTGATACAGTTTTTAAACAAGTTTGCGAGTCTGATTTGATCTGCATGTTTGGTATTGTCAGTGACTCCCCGCGATCTGAGATTAGGCCTAAATTCATTTCTTGGTCTTGAATTGCCATCATTTTCCCCTTTTTTTCTTTAGAAGAAAAGAAAAGAATTCATTTTCAAATTTCTTGTTTTGAAGCATAAAGCAATAAAAAAAAATCTTTGTTTCTTTGTTTGGTAAAGTAGTTTAGGTTAGTTGTTTCATTTACCAAGGAAAAATAATTTTTTTCTTAAGTTCTTTACTTGAATGCTTAGGACATTAAGTAGCTCGTAGTCAAGAGAAATCTTGTTTTAATTTTTTCTTTTCAAAGATCTGAGAAAAGTGGTTACGAAGAGTTTGGTGAAAGAGTTTTAATTTGGCAAATCTTTATTTGTGAAGAAGGAGTAGTTTGTTTTCATTTTCATCTTATGCTCTTCTCTTTCATCTCTTAAAGAGCATCACTGGTTTCACTTCCGTTCCTTTTGAATTAATACAACCACTAAAATTAATGCTTAATTAAAAGTTATTAGACTTTGTGTTTGAAGGGTCCATCAATTTAGTCTAGGCTAGATCCTTGATTTAGGATTGGAGAGGAAACTCTTCAAGGCTACAAAAACAAACATAAGAGTCTGAGCTAGGGAGTGCTTGAAAGCATAGTAACTGTGAAATTTACTCGGGATCCCCCGCTAACATAGGGACTAAACACGAGGTCGCATAAGGAAAGGTAACATAGATAACCCCTCCAAATTTGGACCAAGTGTAGTGGGGAACGCATATAGAGGGCTTATCTTGGGATTCCGTTGATCGTATTTGCCACGGAGCTTCATGGGTCTCGAATCAATTTGAGGTCCTCATTCATCTTCTAGAACACTTGATTTCGATACCCTTGATAAGTTTCAGGCTTGATACCCTACTCATTGAGGTCCACCCAACTGTCGATTGTACCCTCCTGGTGACTATTCACGCACTGGAAACCTAGTTGCCTTTATCTTAGTGACTTGCACAGGTGACTGCGGGGGTATACCATGGTACCTAGGGTCGAAATAGAACCATGCTTTGCAGAGTATACCTGGAGGGTGCTTCAGTATTCAAGTTGCACTTGCACCAGTAAGTTTCTCTAGTGTTGGTTGGTGTAACTGTTCTTCCTACTAGCTAGTAATCTGCTTGTCTTATCTCATAGGATATTTTTCTAGTGTGTGCTGGTTTTTAACGTTAATAGAAATCCCTAGTGTGTCATTGATATTCTCACACCATGGAGGATCAGGAGCTCTGCTGGTCCCGAAGGATTCCTGGCCTGCCGCCGGTTAATCTGGAGCCACCCCTGCCACCGCTAAGGCGAAGACTAAACCAACAAGGGTCTTTTGAGGCAACCGGGCCACATGAAACTGAGCTCGACCCATCTCTGAGAGGAGAAAATTTGATTCTAGAGGAACCAACCATTGTTGACCTTGGAGAATAATCTCTTGGTCCTTATAAACCTCCGATCACTAATCTATCGGCGCCCATTGTCATACAGGTTAAACCTTATGAGCATCAGGTAGTGTCACAAGCAACGATGGAAACAAATACTGCTACTTCTTTAGGGAATTATCATACTCCCTCTACGGCTGTCACCATAGGGGGTGTTCTGCCTCCTAACCAATCGTCGCTGGTCTAGACCACCATGGTCTCGACCGCCTCTACCTTGGGTAATGGTCCAATTCCGTCTATGGCGACGATCACTGCTCCTTTCACCCAGAGTGCGACAAGCCCTCCGTTTTCATATGGGATGCCTAGCTTCGATATGAACTTTGTCCTGTCCTACTCCACTCTACAGACTTTAGTTCTGGGGGCAGGGAGCTCTAACACTCTTCTGCAAGGATCCATGGGGGGAACTTCATCTCCCTATAACGCTTTCCCTTATGGAGGGGGTCATATACCTCCTTCGTCCCCTTCGCTCGACGGTACTCACCAGCACTCCGTCGGGCCGAATGTAAACTATAGTTTGTTTGGAGAAGGTAGTCAAGGAATTCCTTCTTATAGCATGTCGGTAGGTTCAACATGTTTGGTAACAATGCATTCTCATCAACTGTCGTCTCGCCTAGGGGCAACCCTGGTTATGGACAACAAAATCCTATGCAGGGTACTATTTCTACACAAGGGGAAAACCTAGGAATTCCTTCCTCACAACGACTTTGGAATATGTGGCAGGGATCATCTCCCTTATCAGGGATGCCGACCAGTGGCAACCCCTTCCATAGCCAATGAAACCTCGGGCAAGTCTCAACACCTATGCTTGTCGGATCAGCTGGGGGAAACCCTTCCCAAAATCCTTGGAATGAGATGCAAGACCAACCCTTTATGTACTATTATGAGAGTCAACCGATGACGTCTCAACAAGCACATAATTCGTACGTTGGTCACGACCATGATTATTACGATAACCCTGGCCAACAACCTAAATTTTCCTGGCAACCTGGTGCCAGCCAAACTCTAGGCTCCTTTTTCCTTGGTTATAATCAACAACCCAAATTACCTTTTCCGGTAACTCTACAGTTTCTAGACTTGACAAGGTTATTAAATGATCCCATCTGTCACAATCCGCCTTGGCCTCCTATGCTGACCAAGTTTCCTTCAGACATTCCAAATTTCGATGCTAAGCCTAGTGAAGATCTAGGCGATCACATGACTACCTTCCATTTATGCTGCTCGTCCAACTCTTTGAGAGATGACTCCGTCTAGTTGCATTTGTTTCAACACACTCTCATCAGGAGTGTTGTGAAATGGTACATTGAGCTCGACCGCTCAAGATGCTCTTCCTTCGACAATTTGGTAATGGATTTCTTAAACCATTTCCAATTACTTGTGAGATACGACGCCGACACCGAATTGCTGACCAACTTTGAGCAGACAAAAGCGGACCATATCTCAGATCACATATGAGAATGGAGATGCTGGAAGAGTTTGATAAAAGTACCATTCCCACTAGCATTCCTTCTTGAGTGGTTCCTTAATTCTTTGGTACCCTATTTATCTAAAGATGTTACAACCTCATGGGTCTTTTAAGAAGAAGAAGCGATATTGAGAGCTCAACAACTAGAGCTGATTTACTCTCAATCTGGTTTACTTTACAAAGTTTTTCCAGATGCATCGCGGTCGATACTTGACAATATTAGACAAAGATTTGGATCACATGTCGATGGTATTGTTGGTTCAGTGCAAACCAAGCCCGCTGATCATCTGTCTAATCAATTGCAACAATTGTCAATACAGTAGACAACGACCAACCAGACCACTGGTTCAGCTGCTCCCCCGACTCAAACGTTAGAAGTACAGAGTGCGCAATCGAAAAACCCTAAGGCCACCTAGCAGCCTGGTGGAAATAAGAAACAACTAAAGAAGGGTAAGGGGGCTAAGAAACCTACCAATAATGCTGGCGGGGGAAACATAGAAAAGAAGAAGTCGAAGTATCTATGTAATATTTGCATGGAATACCACCCAACTCACCAGTGCCCTCAGCATGCAGAGGCCCAAAATTTATTGGCATAGCAACAACCTGTTGTGTTAATGAATCCATTTCCACATGGGAAAAATTTAACTCAAGCATGTTCGAGCACATAAGGGGGAAGTCTGGGACCCCCTCCATATGCGAGTAATCCTTCGTCTGCGAATGTGTACATGATGAAATTTAGCATTGAGGTAACAACTACGACACATGACTACGAAATACCAAACACCTCTAAGAAGGGTAAAGAAGCCAAAAACCCATCTCTTCCTCTCTAGATTGAGAAGATGTTGGGCGAAACAATGACACGTATCCCAAAAGGTGCATTCAAGAAATCTTCCCACAACCCAAAGGCAAGGGCCACCCAAAACTACTCTGTGGTGGAGGATTTGTCACAAACCCTTTGTGCGATGTCTGCTTTGGAAGTCCTCTAGAGATGTCCTTCCTAGAGAAAGGCTCTGTTCACTGCCTTAGGATCTGCTGAGACTTGTAATCTGGGAATGATCATGCTTGATACGACCGACTTAAAATCTTGTCTTCCTTACCACGTGGTGTTTCAGATAGTAGTGGCTTACACCACGAAAACTTTTACTGGGAACATTTTCTGCATGGTGGTTGATGAGGGTGCCTCAACATGCGTGATGTCTTTGGTGTGTTGGAAGGCCATTGGCTAACCCATTTTGTCTCCGTCACTTACTCTTCTTACCGCTTTCGATGGTCGTTTGTTCCAACCACATGGAATCATCCCCTCTTTCCCCATGCAGTTAGGGGGTAAGACCGTGTGCGTTGAGGTTGAAGTCGTCGATGTGTCTCTCGATTACAATATCTTGTTAGGAATGATTTGGACCTATGCTATGCAAGCAATGGTCGCGACGGTTTTCTGGGTCTTGTTGTTTCCACACGAGGGCCAGATCCTGTCCATTGATCAATTATCCTTCTCCTGTCCTGACCCTTCATCAGGGGTATCCATGGTCTCGATGATTGATAACCCTTAGTTCGACATCATCAACGTAGGGGTTGGTTTTTGCCCACCTTTGATGGGTACTTTCGATTACCCACCTCCAACAGGCAATGTCCATTACATATCGGTTGTCCCCAACCAGCCTAGGGCTGAAATATTTTAAATCTCGTCATTTCACATGACTTACTTTAACAATCTATTGACTCTTCCTTCCCCATCAACTATGATGGAAGGGACAGGGCACCATGGCATGGCCATGCCTTTGTCCATGGAAGAAATTGTGTACTCTATAGTCCAGCAATCTTCCGTCGACCCCGATCTGACTCCCGCACAGGAGTTAGATCCGGTTCTCGAGCCTATTTTGACTCAAGGTTCCCTTGCCAATACTAATTCTTTAGACTTAGTCTTTCCCTCATACAAGGCGGTTATTGAGGAATGAATAGTTCAGACAGATCCTGGGATGATTTCCATCACAGATCTTATTTTCTCCCATAGTTAAGAAGAATTGAAGTAGGAGAATTCACTCTGAATATGACTAGAGATAGGGCTTGTCCTATCAATCCTTTGGCTACGCACGTAGTTTACACTGAAGATAATATAGAAGCCATCGCTAAAATGATACCTATTGATATCTCTAGAATCCTTGGTGTCATGGAGAATATCTTCTTCAGAGAAGATTGCTCCCCCGAGGAGATTTGGATCTACACGGATTTATTTAAAGAATTCCGCAACATGTTTTCATGGTCTTACAAGGAAATGCTAGGCATAGATTTCTTCGATGAAGATATTCGAGTCTACATGGATTTATTTAAATAATTTCGTGACATGTTTTCCTGGTCTTACGAGGAAATTCCAGGGATAGATCCAAGAATCATTGAACATGAAATCCTGACATATCTTGATACCAAGCTGGTCTGGCAGAAGCTTCGACCAATTAATCCCAGGAAAGCAAAAACTATTAAGGTTGAAGTAGAGAAACTACTTAAAGTTGGTTTCATATACCTTGCTTAATTGACTCAATGGGTGTCAAATCCCATGCCAGTCAACAAAAAGTAGGGTACAATTCACGTATGTACGAAATTCCATGATTTGAACAAAGTGTGTCCAAAGGATAATTTCCCCACGCCATTTATTGACTAGTTAGTCGATGAATGCATAGGTTGCAAGTCCTTTTATTTCATGGATGGTTTTTCAAGATAGAATAAGATACAGATCAAACCTGAAGACAAACACAAAACTTCTTTCATTTGTCTGTGGGGTACATTCGCTTATCGGAAGATGCCTTTTGTTCTCAAAAATGTTGGAGCTAATTTTCAACGGGCCCTGTCTTTTGCTTTCCATGACCTCAAACACGTAGTCAAGGCTTATCTTGATGATTTAACATCACGATCTCATAAGAGATTTGGTCATCCATCATGACTCTGAATTATCTTTGAGCGATGTCGCTACTGCCAGATTCTCTTGAATCCAAACAAATGTAGTTTTTGCGTAACATCAGGTCGTCTTCTTGTTTTTATAGCTTCAACAACATGGATCATGGTCGATCCTCTAAAGTTTGAGGTGATAGTTCAGTTTCCTCCCTTGTGCACAACCCCTCAGCTTCAGAGTTTATAGGGAAAAGAAAACTTCTTACGACGTTTCATCGCAAACTATGCCGAGATCGCAAAGGGTTTCATGCGTTTACTGAAGAAGGACATTCCTTTTCATTGGGACAAAGCCACTCAATGCTCTTTCAAAGCATTGAAATACACCCTGACATCTACCCCTCTTCTTCGACCACCCAATTAAAATAAATATTTCTTATTGTACTTGGCTGTTGCAGAGTCGACCATCAGCATGGTCTTTGTTCAGGAGGATGATTTTTTCTCAGAATACATGTTCTATTACCTGAGCTGAGGCCTGGTTGGACCAGAACTTAATTATTCCCACATTGAAAAACTTGCGTTGGTATCCGTTCATGTTGTTCGATGGTTCCGTCATTACATCTTGTTTTGCAAGACCACCGTCAATGCCATTGTGAATCCATTTCAATACGTGTTGACACGACGTGTAATCAATAGAAAGATCAGTAGATGGATAGTTATCCTCCAAGAATTCGACTTGGATTTTGTCTAGGTGAAATCCAAAAAGTCGTTGGTCTTCGCGGAACTCATTTCAGAACTTCTGGTCGAATCAAGTGATGTTATACCTGAGGAGTCAACTATCAAAGAAGACATGTTTTTTATCGCATATTCGGACCCCTGGTATGGAGATATACTAGTCTATATCCATACTTTGAAGTGCCTCACCTCTGCTTCTCATGATGAGCTTCACCGTATATGCCAACAGGACAAGAAATATCTCATACTCGAGGACACTTTGTATCATTGAGGTGTAGATTGCATCCTTCGCCGGTGTCTCACTCATGAAGAAGAGAAAATCGTTCTTAACAATTTCCACACAGGAGCATGTGGTGGTCATTTGTATAGGTTGGCAACAACCCAAAAGATTCTATGAGCCAGTTACTTTTGGCCGAAATTAATCAAATATTGTGTTGAATCAATCAAGAAGTGCCACTCGTGTCAGATTTTCTCTCGAAATATGAGGGCACACCCCGCTCCCAAGTTTCCCGTCATCACAGTTGGTCCCTTCGCCAAGTGGGGGATTGATTACACTACATTCAACCCTCCTTCCGCAAGGGGGCACCGTTATACCATCATAGCAATAGAATACTTCAAAAAGTGGGTCGAAGCTATGCTAACATTTAAATATGATGGCGAGACATCAACTCTTTTTTTGTTTAACCAGATAATAGCAAGGTTCGACGTCCTGAGAGAAATTGTCATTGATCATGGCAATCTCTTTCAGAACAAAATGATGTATGAGTTAATGTCAAATCTTGGATTGAGGAAAGAGAATTTGTCACCCTACTACCCACAAGAAAATGGTCAAGTGGAAGCTGTGAATAAATCCCTTAAGACTATTCTACAATGAACGATCAATTCGGCTAGGTCAAATTGGCATTTAATGTTGTACTCAACATTATGGGCCTACCGAACGTTTGTTAAGACTGCAACCAATTTCTCACCTTTTCAACTCGTTTATGGGTTGGAATCATTCTTTCCTATAGAGTGCCAGATCCCCTCTCTAAAATTGGTAGTAAAGTTATTTCTAGACACTTCACCACTTGAGGAGCATCTATTGTATCTTGAGCAACTCGATGAGTAGTGTCAGGATGCATCCTTGGATAACGAGGCTCACAAACAAAAATTGAAGTGTCAATATGATCGGTATGTCCGTTCTCAGATTTTCTCTGAAGGCAACTTTGTCCTAGTCTATAACCAAGATAAGGACCCCCTGGGGGTAGGCAAGTTCAAACCCATGTGGTTCAGACCTTTCATCGTGAAGGAGGTTCTAAAGAAGGATGCTTATCATCTGGTGGACTTTGAGGGAAATGCTTTGGCGGAGCCTAGAAATGGGCTCTACCTCAAGAAGTATTACTCATAGGTGGGTCGACTTGGGTGACTTGTTGTAACATATGTATAGTCTTATACATTTTATTTTTAGTTTTTGTCATTTTGTTTTATGGATGTGTCATTTTTTATGTCATCTTTTTCACTGTGGCAGATGTCAAGTGAATCAGAAGTGTTTGTTGAGTTAAAAAATGGTGCTAGCTGGCACACTCGGAGGCTTGCTTCCGCAGCTTGGGTGATTTTCACACCTCAGGGCCAGTTTCTATATTCAAGAGGTATCTGTTTAGGTGAAGCCACAAAAAATGTCATCATATACAACACTTTTAGAGTTGATTCATGACTCTTTGTCGCATGGTATCTCTGACCTCCGGGTCTACTTAGACACTCAGTTGGTTGTGTCCCAGTTAAATGGGGTTTATCGCGTTTACGATCCTACACTACACCGACAGTTCTTTAGGGCACGTCTCTTAGAATGACGATTTGATTACAATATGTATATCCATGTTCCTAGGAGATTGAATCAAATCACAAATACTCTAGCTAATCATGTATTATATTGGGATATTGCACACATGTAAGAAAAATCACAAAAACACACATGTAAAATACATTTGTAAAATAGATGTAATCCATAAGACTTAAAAAGATGTAAAATATCCATATATATATCAAAACTATTAGAGTACATGGGTGGTCGCAAGTGCCTCAAAAATATGTCCAGTAAGAGTCACAGGGCTTATGCCCACAAAATATACAAAAAGTTCCCTCGGCACGTAAGTAGTCCAACCTAGCTAAGGGTGGGGCTTTTTGGCCCTGCCATAGTGAACAACAATGTTTCCCAAAATCCAGAAGAGTTGGACCCAGGTCTGTGGCACCCCAGCTACGTGAGGTTGCATTAACGGTGGGAGATCCTTGATCTCCTCCATAGGGACTGCACGAGTGAGTGCGGTGAGGTTCCACTCATCCTGTCTCAATACTTTCTCATCCTCTCCAGCTGGAGGCCCCTCTGCTGTTGCTGCTGGTTCGACGACTGCAGCTAGTATTGCCTCTGGTTGAGGATGCCACCTAGTCCTCGAGAATTCTGCTAGACTCACTAGTCCCACATATGTACATAACATATACATAAGTGTTAGATACTCTGGTATACAAAAAAAATGATATATATAAAAAGACATAAAAATTAAATAACTTTGAAAAGAAAATTTACCCATCTCTCCTCACTCCGCTCCGAGAGATACATGCATGTTAGGATCCCTAGAAAAATTGATCCCGATATAGGGGTAGTCCTCTATTGCCCGAATCTGTCGTGACCACCAGTCAAAAAAATTATCATCGAAGGCCTTGATGGTCCTCCCTCCCCCCTTTCGCGACAAAAATTCCACCCATCTACATAGCACTGAGAGAGAGGCCTCGTGCCCTCGTATAGTCTCTCAAGGACTTAGACTAGGTACCCTCTTGAAGAAAAAGGAACACAAAACAGTCCCAAACCTGAAGTTTTGGTGCTCCCGTATCTGACACTCTATTAGTTGTCTCTTCATGCAATTTAGCATGGTTGTACTCTAGTCGAAAATTTGTGCATTTAAGCACTGTACTGCACAATGCATGTGCACCTGGGAAGCCTGATGCAAAACCGCAGATCCAATGATCCACCCAATGAGAATAACTATCACTTTGAGTGATAGGTTTTTGATCTTATGTATAGGCACCTGAGAACCTACCTTCTCAGTACCAACCTCGCAATGGAGTCCAATGAACTCCTCAATGTTGTGAGTCCCGAGGGGGAACATACTCAAGTTGAATGAATCCCCTCTCCTTGAGAGACCAGTCAGGAAGTAAATTTCTTCAGTTTTTGGAGTCAACGAATGCCCCTCAAGAATAAATTCCTCTGTGTCAAGATGCCAGTAATCTATCAAAACATTCAACAAGCTGGGTTGTGCCCTCATAAACGGACACTGGAAGAACTTTAACAATCCGCATTGTGATAAACCAGCGATAGCAGTAGAGTCCTCTGAGACCAAAAAAACTAAATGTCCTCATGCTACCTCTCTCTCCAATGAACATACATCTTGAAAAATGACAAATGTATGGAGATTTAACTCTTGTTTTTTTTTTTTTTCCACTCATTTGAAGGTGTACGTGGGTTGTTTTGGCGACAGTTGCGTGTGTATGTGGGAAAATTATCTTCTTCCCGTGTACAGGCATGTCCAATGTCTTTAAGGGTCAGCGCCTCCCCAAAAAACAAAAATAAATGCAAAAATGAAGGATGGAAATGCAAGAGAGGCTAGTTTGTACTTACTTGGTCCAAGCAGAAGTTAGTTTCATCCACTTAAGCTCCCGGAATCAACTCTTTTGGTAAAGGGGTGTTTTTGAATTTTCTCTCAATTCTCAATTAACAATGGTGATAATGAGCTTCCAACTTCTATTTATAGACTTTTTGGCCCCTTTTTGTCTTTTTTTGAACCCTTTTGTCATTTTTTCTAGCTTGAAAATCGTTCAGTGTGGTTCTTGAGTTTCTTGGGGGATGTTACGATACGTGTTACTTTGGGTATTGGGAAATGTTTTGAGAGTTGGGTCATTTTTAAAGGTCTTGTGGTAAAAAGGTCATTTTTCCATCTTT
This sequence comes from Picea engelmannii, assembly GCA_009831015.1. Classification (NCBI taxonomy): domain Eukaryota; kingdom Viridiplantae; phylum Streptophyta; class Pinopsida; order Pinales; family Pinaceae; genus Picea; species Picea engelmannii. Next base: position 141,443 of record ML811227.1, on the reverse strand, counting down.
GTGCATGTAATATAGGATTCCACCTCCACTTGTTGCACCTCGTTGTCTTTTTTCTCTTTTCCATAGGATCGATCCCACTGAATTGCGACACAGAATCCTCACTCATGCTCTATAAGTGTCGTAATTTAGTGGTAGAGCCTAGTTTCACATGGATGCCCTAGGTAGATCCTGGTTGCATTTTGGTGTCCATGTCGTCACTAATGACTATAGGCTCGAGAGTCCTTATTAGTTTTTCCTAATTACAAGTTTGAGCCTCATTTGCATGATTCATTATCACTCTTGACCTCACTCTCAGGACTCCCAAAACACAATGGGTCTTCTTTTAATCCCTTTTCAGACCCTCTAAACATGAAAATATTTTTGAGTGATCTTGTTTCCCTTTATGCTAGCCAAACTAAAATTCAAAGGCACGTCTATCCAGTGGTAGTTTACCCCTTTTTTGATCCGGATGGTCAAATGTACGAACAAAGGTATACTCTAGGAGCCTCGGTTCTCTAGAAGAGTATTCTCAGGTATAGATTTAACCCTTTTTCGAGCATGAGGGAATACATTTACAAAAAAGGAACCCCACCGGAGTCCATAGTTAAGCTCTTTTCTGACTCCCTAAAATTGAAAATATTGTTGAGTGACCTTGTCTCTTTACACTCGTTAAATTGGTCCAGAAGAACATCCCTTATGGAGTCCATAGTTAAGCTCTTTTCAGACTCCTTAAATATGAAAAGATTTCCGAGTGACCTTGTCTTTGTCACACTCATTAAAATGATTTTGAATAGAATTATGTTCGGTGCTAGTTTACCCCTTTTACGAGCCAACTTGACTACCTTCGAAAAAGGTACCCCAGTGGAGTCTTCTTTTACGCTTTTTCAAACTCTCTAAAAATGAAAAACCTTCGAGCTTACCTTCTCTGGGATCATTAAAATTACATCAAAGGACGTTATCATTGTGTCTTATTAATCGTATTTTCATTCCCATGTCTTTGGCCTAATGGCGGCTCCATGTTGCTCTCAACTGAACCATCTAAAGCATGCCTTATACGCAAGCCTTGTAGCACTTTTTCTCTGCGTCTTGACACCTTGACCCATGGAGGATTTTTCCCGAGTTTCCTTTTCCTGCATATGTCCCCTTTCTCTGAGAATCAATGTTTTCCTTGCGCTTGGAACTAGTATGACTATGACACTTGATCCTCCTTTGTAACGTAACATTCTTTTATTCTTTTTCAAGATTCCCAAAATTATTGAAAAAGAGAAAAAAAATCAAATATACCCCAAAAAGAAGAAGGGGAAAATATTTTCTTTTTGTTGACAACACAATGAGTCACCCTTGGACAAATCACATCCTTCCATTTGTTCGTCAAGCTCTAGGATTCAATATGACCTCGGGAAGATGTTCTCGCTACATAGAGTTGTGTCTTCCTCCATTTGGTTATCCTTCCAAATATTTGGAGAGTTTGCATTGCCTCCTGCATCATGAACTTATGTCAATACCATGCTTCCTGAGTCTCATCTATTGTCGTGCTTTTGTCCAAGGGAAGTTTTACTAAACTTGAGTTGGCCCTTCTATAGTTTGTCTCTTTTCCTCATGCCCAGCCACCTTGAAAGTCCCATCAAGTCCTTGCTCAAAATCCATGAAGTTCTCTACCTGATCATTGAGATCCTCTTGTTTTTTCCCGACGAGCTGTTGAAGACCTCTAGATAGTGAAGTCGTGCACTGATATTACACTCCTACCTGAGTTTTGAAGATTTTGAAGTTATTACTTGAGCTTTGAAGACCTCATCTCTACCCATCAGGCATCATTGGCTTCTTGAATATGGATACTATACATGTATATCTTTTGATTTTGAGATGTAAATCCGCTGTGTACTGCTCTTGGCTACACTTTATATAGTTATATGACATGGATCTGTAGTGTATTTGATTGGAAACCATGATTTTATTTCATCTCGAGCATGGGTATGCCCACCTTGGTGAGACAAATTGTTATTTTGTAGATGGCACCTCCCGAACTATGGTCCCTGGGCTCACCCGCTCCATACATTAGTGAATATTTGTAATGTATTTCATCCATCGGATGCTCTTCTGAACTCACACATTAGGGGGCATCTATTATAACCCTAAACTACACCAGACATGCATACCTGACATTAGGCCATCTTACTTGCTATCTTTTCCAAGCCATCACTGAACAACTCTTCTAAAAACCATTTTTTTGAAGGTGTACACGCCCTACACCACTACTACCCGCATACACATGCTTTTTGCATCACTACAACTCATGTACACTCACAAAAAATCACGAAAAATGAAAATAGAAAATGGATACGGGTTTCTGGGCCATTACTTAATCATTTGACTGCCCATAGCCAGTCACCCCAACCGTTACTATCTCTTTTGGATTATAAAATAAGGTGTTGGGGACCCATTCCAAAAGGAAGCACGAGAGCATAGAAACTCTGCCCATTTCAATATTCCCCCGTTGCCCCAATATTTTGCAACCACATTGTGAGTTTTAGCTAGAATGCCTTCTTCCTCCTTTGCAAATCCTTGCCATTTCCCTAGAGAAAACTGAAGATGATAAGAACACGTAGAAGAAGTTGGTGCATGGTGAAGAGGATCCCAGAACCAAGTTCGACAAGTAGTTCCGGTCTCATTTTGTAAACAACTTTTGTGAGATTAATATAAAGAAGTAATTTTTCCGTCCCGCCAAATGACATATTAAATCTTTATGATTTGTTTACATTTCTTGGTTATGATGTCTAACCCACTAATCCATACATAGAATTCATGCTTGTAGTTTCTTGTTCATATTTTGGTGAATGAAGGTCAGCCTTAGGAGGAGACTTGCAGTCAGGAAACAACTGAGTGCAAAGGGATTGACATCAGACATGGAGTTTAAGGTATGCCTACCGAATCCCTGTATTTTGTCTTTTATGTATGATTGTGGGATAACATCGGGATAGTTGATAAAAAGTAGGAGACTTTAGACGGTTAGCTCTACCTACATTTTATGTTAAATTTTTCAAAATCCCACCCAATTTCAGTCTCACTGAATTTTCTACCAAATTTAAATGCCAAACTCAGTTTCAACACTATTTCAGCATATGCTACAGCGGTGTTTCAGCATCTTCTCACAGTGGTGTTTCAGCATCAGCATATGCTACAGCCTGGTGTTTCAGCA
>ML811227.1:102793-129062 GCA_009831015.1 Picea engelmannii | reverse complement strand
GTCTAGCCTTGTACCACTTTTCTCCTCCATCTTCTTCCTTCAACTTGTAAACCCATTTATTCTGCAATGCTCTTTTTCCCATAGGCAACTGAACCAAGTCCCAAGTCTGGTTATTTTCCAAGGAATCCATTTCCTCTTTCATGACTTGCTCCCACTTCTTTTTGGTGTCTACCTGCATTGCCTCTTCATAACATTCTGGTTCACTAGAATCAATCAACAATAAATAATATAATGAAGGAGAGTATCGTTCAGTGGGTACACTTAACCTAGTAGATCTTCTAACAACACTTGCAGGTGTTTGAGGTACCTGCTGCTCCTGTTTTTGTACATTTTGATTTTCAGATTCTGTTGGAATTTCCTTTTCAGTGATCTCATCAAGCACTGTGTATTCTTGTTTTTCTGTTTCCTATTTCTTTCCTTGCAATTGATCTTTGTACATGAACCTCTCATTGAATATGACATCTCTACTACTAATGATTTTGTTATTTTCATAATCCCATAAGAGATAACAAAAATCATTAACACCATATCCAATAAAGGTACACTTCTTGGATTTTGCCTCAAGCTTTGTTCTATTTTCTTTATCAATATGGACAAATGCTTCACAACCGAAAGTTAAAAAAAAAAAAACAATTTACCTTTTTTCCTGTCCATTCTTGCTTGGAATTATACCATCCAAAGAGCCTGAAGGTCCTCTGTTTATTAAGTAAACAACAATATCTACAGCATCTACCTAGAACTGTAAGGAGAAACCGGCATGCAATCTCATACTCCTTGCACGCTCCATGATTGTCTTGTTCATCCTTTCTGACACATCATTTTCTTGTGGTGTTCGTGGAACTGTCTTCTCTCTACAAATCCCATGGTATGAACAATAATCATCAAACTCCTTGCTGCAATATTCACCTCCATTATCTTATCTGAGACACTTCAAACTTTTTCCTGTCTCATTCTCAACTAAAGCTTTCCATTTCTTAAAAGTATCAAAAACATGAGATTTTTGTCGAATGCAATAAACCCAAGTTTTTCTAGTTGCATCATCAATAAAAGTAACATAATAATGAGAGCCACCAAGAGATGATACCTGAGCTGGTCCCCATACATCTGTATGCACAAGCTCTAGCCTTTCATTCTTCTTTTCTTTTCCAACTCTGAGAAATCTGACTCTCTTTTGTTTTCCATAAACATAATGCTCATAGAAGTCCAAATCAATTTGTTTAAGATCTAGCAACAAATTTATTTTGTGAAGGATCTGCATACCCTTCTCACTCATGTGTCCCAGCCTATGATGCCATGGTGTTGTATCCACTCCTGTAGAAGCTAAAGATATAGAAGAGTCGGTATTACCAGTACATAGATACAATGTACCTACCTTCTCTCCTTTCGCTATCACCAATGATCCTTTGATGACCTTCTATATCTTATATGTAAATATGGATATACAACCTTCACTTGCCAACTACCCTATTGAAATCAGATTTTTGCTTAAATCTGGAACATGTTTTACCTCTTTGAACAACCATTGGTTTCCATTTCGTTGCTTTATTTTTACCTTTCCCATTCCAACAATTTTGTACGGTTTATTATCACCCAAATGAACCTATCCAAAATCACCTTGAACATAATCTAGAAAATGTTTCCTATGGGGTGTGGCATAAAATGAATCTCCTGAATCTACTACCCAAGACTCAGAAATATTATCTATAGAAAGAATCAAAGCATCTTGTAACACATCAACTGTTACATTTGCTTCCTGATTTCTGTCCTGTTGTCCATCTCTTTGTTTCTTTGAGGCTTTGCAGTATTTCTTCAGATGTCCTTTCTTCCCACAATTCCATCACTCTATCTTTCCAAGTATGGATTTGGATCTGCCCTTCCTAGAATTTCCATGGTTTCCTGAGCCCTTTCCTCTATCCTTTTGTCTTCCCCTGTTCTCCACGTTCAACGCATTTCCTGATGTCTCACCTGTGATTTTCCGTCGCATTTTCTCACTAAGGATAACACCAACAACATAATCAAATTTTAAAGTATTTGAACCAGAGACAGAGTTACTTACAGCCATGACCAAGCCATTCCATCTTTTTGGCAATGAGCACAAGATTAGAAGAGCCCTAAACTCATCATCAAATTCCACTTTTACATAAATTAGTTGATTAGTAACCGTATTAAATTAATTTAAATGATCTGCAACAGACCCACCTTATGACATCTTCATATTAAATAATCTCTTCATTAGAAATACCTTATTCGACGCCGAGGTTTTTTCATACAATTTGGCCAATGCATCCATCAAACCCTTCGTTTTCTTTTCTTTGGAAATATTGAAAGCCACTGACACTGCCAGGCTCAACCGTATCGTTCCTAGAGCCTTTCTGTCAAGATTCTCCCATTCTTCGTCCTTCATGGCCGCCGGCTTCTTTGCTACTCCACTCAATGGTAGGAATAGATCCTTCTGATATAAATAGTCTTCCATCTGCATCTGCCATAACTGGTAGTTTTGGCCATTAAATTTCTCGACCCTAAACTTTCCATCTTCCGACATTGCTCCCACTCGAGCCAGGAACCCTCTTTTCCTGCGAGTTACCTTACGTTCTGATACCAGTTGTTAGAAAAACAGGACCGTGGAGCAATAAAATAAAACAAATGCAGAAACAAAACACAGAAGACACACAATACAAGAGAGACACAGGTTTACTTGGTTCACCCAGTGTGGGCTATGTCCACCAGAGAAATTGACATCTCCTTCCTTTATTATTATCCAGCAAATGAAGGGATACAACCTACAACAAAACCTGCTGTAACTTCCTCTTCTTTCTCTCACAATCTCCTCTCTCAGAATACAATATTCACCATCATCCATAGCCACAATACATTTCCCTCATAAAATAGGGTTTCCTTCTAGGGAAAAAAACCCTAACATAATCTCTACCGTTAGATCTGCGACCTTATAATGAACGGTCCAGATTTACAATGAAATTACAATATAATTTTACAAGGAAAATTTTGCTTTGGGGGCTTTGCCCCCGAACCCTCGCTAGGTGCCCGCTTGCCCCCAGACCCCCCAACTGGGGGGATAGCCCCCTCGGACCCCGCAGAGGGGGTACCCCCCCTCTGTACTCCCCCGCGTGGAAGAATGTACATACTTCTGAGGTGTAAATACTTCATGGGGTATAAACACAACTGAAAGCAAGGAGCTCTGAATCAGGAAGATAATCAGGCTCCACAACCAACAGTTTTAAATAAGAAGTCAATATATCACTTCGCTCTATGATAGGCTTGGAGCATATGGAATAAGACCCGATAGTAAATCAATCCATGAATCTTGCTGAAGCCATTCAACAACTTAAATAGAGGGTCACATAACTAGAGCTACATACAATGCCAAGCACTCTGCAGGAAGTGCGAGACCAGAGAGAAGCAAATGCGGGGAGAATAGTTGAAAGGATCAAAGCATTAGTTATGGAATGTAAACAATTAAGAAGTTGCAGTGCGCATACCTATGAGAGCCTTACCGAGGACCTTGAACTGAAGACACTGGAGTCGTAGCTCTAGGAAGCAAAGCAACAAGAAACAACAGTACAAGCGCATTAAAAAATCCTGTCAGTGGTCGAGCGAAGGAGAATATCCCAAGAACAACACACGACTCAACAGAAGGTCCATGCCATACAAATAAAATTCATGTAAGTGACTCAGAAGCTCCAACCAGTCTAGGATAGAGATTGCCTACATTTTGAGGAGAATGAAGGCCGAGGAGAAGACCTGGGACGAGTAGTCACTTTGGTAGAACAATGCTTATAGGGACCTGTGAATGAGGAAATTACTCAAGAGTTCATCAAGAGGGAGGCCTTGGAGCAACAACAGGTTGAAGCAGCTCGAGCCAAGCTCATAGATTTTGAGGTAGAGTTACCTAGACTAGAGTAACTCAGGATGAGTCACAGGTGAGTGTTGGGGGCCTGTTGGCCCTTGACCACGTTTTGGAGATCCTTGGTCATGTTTGACCTCCTTTGGGACTTCGATAGGATGGTTGAAGGTGGAGCGCATGTCGAAGCAGAGATCGTGGAATCTCAGTCCCTTTTTAGGATAGTTTTTGGATTAGGGTTTATGTAACGGGATGGGATGTCGGCCCATGGGTTTACCCATGTTTAGGCCCATTTTGTAATGTATAAATAGATATCTAGGTGATGTAAGAAGAGGAAAATATGCTAAGTGTGAATAGTTGAGGATGCTTTGTGCATACTATATGTTAAGGAATTGCAGAGCTAAGTGCAATTGATTGGAATATGCTAAGTGCTAGAGTTATATCTATGTGATTGTAAGAAGGCTTTGTGCTTAAACCTAGCTTGGGGAAGGAGGATATGGAAAGGTGTGCGTAGATATTATTTCCTATGTAGAGTGGGCTCTGAGGCTTTGTGCATGCAAGAAGATCGACATAAGATAATAAATAAGAGAAGAGTTGGTGGGCGTAGCCCCACACTGGGGTGAACCACGTATATCATGTGTTATGGTTGCTTTGTGCATTCTAGTTATTGTCTTGTGTATGTAATTTAATATTAAGTGCAGTAATGAATGTTTAGATTAATCTAGTATGATATCTTAGTGCTTAAATGATGTGAATAAATTCTAGACATGATCTTTTTCAATGTGATAAGTGCTTAGATGTGTTAGATCTGGTAGAATTTTGCATTTTTCTGCAATTACGGTTTGGATTTGCGATGTGAATAAGGGTTAATTACTAATGAATGTTAACTGCTAAGTGCTTTGTGTTGGCACAAGGGCAGACCCAGGGTTCAATGCTACAACAACGCACTAACAAAACCCTAACTATCGTCCCTTTCAGCAACACCTGTGAAGAAGATGAACTCTCACCTGAGGTAGAGGCAGGTGTGGTTGTAGGACTCATATGTCTGCAACCTTAGCTGGGACACATATCTATGATTCTAACACTTAACAGAGGACTTAGCAGTTGATCTTCATCAATATTTATTTCTTAGTAACAATGCAGACGTACCCTAATTAAAGAGCATCGTAGTATGCAACCAGATCCATCATCTAATAACACTTAACATAGAAGGAACACAGTAGATCTAGAATATTCAATCACTAAGCACATCCATATAGGTCATATCTAGCATTCATTCTCATGATTAGGAACAAAGCAACATCAAATCTATCTAACATTCATCACATAGAAACACATTGATACATCGCACAAAGCAGAGCAACACAGCATGTATGTGGTTCACCCCCACCCTTGGGCTACTTCCACCAACTCTTCTTCTTTATTAATGTCTTCAATCGGTTACAACACACAGTCACCAAAAACCCTTCTAGGCACAGGACAAAAGATATGCGTAGCTCGCTAGATCCTTCTTCCTTGCATTGTAGCACAAAGCCTTCTATAATCTCTATAATAACTTGCACTTATCTCTGTAACCCTTCTACAGTCATGCACAGAGCACTACTACCACTTAGCTTACATCACATATATAGGTTACCATCCTCTTACTTACTTCACGTAGACATCTATTTATACATACAAAAGTGGGCCTATGCATGGGTGAACCCACAGGCCGACATCCCTTTCTCAATACATTGTCCCAAAACCCAAAAAGGGGCCTGAAAGTGGGCATAGATCCCATGATCTTTGCTTCATCTAGCACTCCATCTTTGACAGGTTGTCGAAGTGGTCAAATATGACCAAGTGTTCCACAAAAATTGGTCAAGGGCCAATAGGCCCCCAACACTCACCTGTGACTAATCCTGAGTCACTCTGGTCTGAGCAATTATGATTTGAATGCCTCGAGCTTGGCTGGAGCTGCTTCGATTTACTGAAGTGATACTGCTTCTTGCTAAGTGAACTCCTAAATAAGTTCATCATTGTCTCGTCCTTCGAGGCGTTGTTCTGTTGTACTCACAACCTGTTCAAGTTCTACTCCTTGGCTTTCAAGTTCAGTGAATAATTGGTATGCCTTTTCTTGCACTGGTTAGAGTCATTGAGAGACTTCCATTACTTTACTCTGGAGTGTACGTACTTGCTGCTGGGTCATGCGTTGCTCTGGAAACCTCATCATTCTTTCAACTGGCGACAAGGCCTTTAGCTACGCTTGTAATGTGTCTTCCTGCTGCTGTGCGTGTTGGAGCTGTGACTCTAACGCCTATAATTATGGATTTTTCATGAGGTTTTCATATGTCTAGGCACTTTTGGAGCTCATATTATTGTATTCCAAGGAAAAGTCTTTTAGTTAGTCAACTGCACTTCGGGAAATGGCCTCTCTTAGATCTATTATTTCTTGAGGTGTCTCAGGCACAGTGTGAATTTCTAGGTCTGTGATGTGCTGCTGAAGTTGCTAGATCACTCCTTCCAGTTGAGCCACCTATTCTGGAATGCATTCTTCTATATGGACTTCGATGATTGTCATAGAGAGAAGTGCTCTGTGAACCCGTTCTTGTACTTTTAGTTTCTCTACAAGAAACTGTTCCCTCTCTTGTTGTAGTGTTGCTTTCTCTTCCTCCCACTTTGCTTGAAGAGCTAGTTTTTCTTGTTATGCATTACTGCGTTGTTCTAGCATATCTTTCTGTGCCTGTGCGAAAGATTGGGTAGCTTGTGTTGTCTCTTCCTAAGCTCATCGAAGGCGAGATTCAACTTTATTGGCGATCTAGTGCAGTTGGGTTGGATCATCTCCTGGTTCTTAATTTCCACTTGTCGAGGGTGCAACAGAAACTGTGTGGATGGATTGTAGTGCCTGCTGCACTTCTTGAAGTTCACCCTTGATTCAACTGAATACCTCCTCCTGCTTCGCTTCTTTCTTTTTCAGGATCTCCAATGAAGCATCATTCAACGCAGTGACTAAGAAGTCAAAGTCGTCTGAGGTGAGGGTAGTCTTAAATGTAGCCCTGGTGGCTCTAGCTTTCTTTTGGGACGAAGGCTTTGGCGGGGTAACCTTCCTTTTCTTAGTTGGTTCTTCTTCGTCTCTAGGTGGAGTAACTTCGCCTTTGTTTTGCTCGACTTCCATGCCACCTAGTTCTCCACCATCATCTCCCTTATCAAGTGAGGTGGAGGATGTCTCCACCGATGTTCTATGGACATCATGAACTTTGTCATTTTTCTTTGTTTTACATGGTCCAGGTGTGTCCAACATAGTTTCATGGCTATCCACATTGGACATCTCTGCAGGGTCCGCTAGAACAAGGAGGTATTCTGACCATTCCTTGGTAATCTCCTCCAAGTCATCTTCTATCAATTTGTAATATGACTGGATTTTTTTTTTATGCTCATCAGCGCACGTTGTAATGTAGGTGAAGTGGCGGTTCACGCTGAACTTTGTCAAGGGTCTAAACCTATAAAGTGTGTTCGGCGTGATGTGCGATGTAGACTAGATTGCGATATTCAACTAGTTATAGTAAGTGTGGAAGACGACATTTCACTACCACTATTTTCTCATGTCGCTGGAACACCACAACGTATAGAACTTCGCGACTTGTGGTTCGAAGGGTTCTATATCTGGGAAAGTGGCACCTTCTGGTAGCTCCCAGGAAATGAAAGCGATCAGTATGATAAGCCAACTAAAGTGGAAGTCATACCCTTGGTCTTGTGCTTCACTACAATCAATATCTAGTTGGTTAACAAGGTACTACGCTCAGTTCATCTATAATCCCTCTGCGTACTTCCCTGTGAGGTTGAACATGAATCCGGTCACCTGAGTTGGTCTATTCTTACGAAATAACTTGCCCGCAATCAACTGACAGGCAAGGCACACTGCACCACTCTAGATAGAGGCTACCTTGTAGCCTCACATGCCTTTCTTGACATCGCATGTAGACTAGATTGCAATATTCAACTAGTTATAGTAAGTGTGGAAGACGACATTTCACTACCACTGTTTGCTCATGTCACTGAAACACCGCAGCGTATAGAACTTCACGACTAGTGGTTCGAAGGGTTCTATATCCGAGAAAGTGGTGCCTTCTGGTAGCTCCCAGGAAATGAAAGCGATTAGTATGATAAGACAACTAAAGTGGAAGTCATACCCTTGGTTTTGTGCTTCTTTACAATCAATCTCTAGTTGGTTGACAAGGTACTATGCTCAGTTCATCTATAATCCCTCTGCGCACTTCCCTGTGAGGTCGAACATGAATCTGGTCACCTGAGTTGGTCTATTCTTACGAAATAACTTGCCCATGATCAACTGAAAGGAAAGGCACACTTCACCACTCTATATAGAGGCTACCTTGTAGCCTCACATGCCCTTCTTGACATCACCATAGGTTTCCTTAATTCTCTACGCTAATTCTCAGTCAGAGGTCTTGCCAGGGTATAACTCCTATGGGTCAGGGCCTTGCATGCTAAGCCCTTTTATTCGATTGATCAAGGTTGGATCCACAGTGATGTGTCAGTTTATCCATAGGTATCCTCTGTGATAGCAATATAGAAGCAACTTTACACACACATTCACCTCCTGGTGTCTGCCAAAGTGTAGGATATTCATAACATTCAACAATGTAGACTACGCGAGGTTATGGGTCCAAGACTGCAGGACGATCTTCGAGTTATTTCCCTTCGTCTTCATTAGATACTTGTGCAGGGAAAGCATACTATAGGATTTCCTGTCGCTGAGGTTGAAGTCACTAAACTTCAACACTGTGAGATTGTCTTGATTAGCTTGAACTGCGCACACCCCTTTTGGAAGGTACGCAGTGATCAAAGTATACTCAAATTCTCTGGGTACACTGTCGCGGTTAATCTCATGGCTCAGAGGTGGTATGTAAGTCAATAGAATGCATGGAATAAGCTTGGCATTCGCAATTTCATCTATGTGCTTTGTTCTTGTCTCTGTCATGTTTCAGAAAGGTCCTGCTTCATGAGCAGTTGAGGGAGAATATTGGACTCCTCTTGTTGATGATGCTTGTACACCTCCAGACATCCTTCTTTCTGACATGAATCTCTCAGTCATTAAGTCAACCAGAACTTATTCGACTACTTTCTCTACTGCGCTAAGCTTGTCCGACATACAAGCTCGGGGTCGATTAGATTGGGTGTGAATTGGATTCAGAAACTGTAGTGGAGGGTACGGGAACAAGGTGATGATCACAGTGAAAAATAATCTCAGGATGTGGGCTTAATTTCTTAGTTAGTAAAAGGTATTCTCAGTGCATTGCGCGATAGAATAATTAAGAAAGCTAGCAATGGTCTTCTTGCAATGGGTATGAGGTGCCATTAACTCATGTTCTATCCATTATGGTGTGGTTTGATGGTCTAGTGGTGAACCATCAATGCTTTTCGACCCATTCAGAGCAGCAGTCGAACGGTTATATCAGCTTCCAATGGCTATATTGCTTCGCCTCGGTGAAGTGGCCTATGTTGCTAGTTTGATATCTCAGCAAAGTTAAATTTCTTGAAGTTTCCCGTTCTACGAGGTTCCCTCTGAAGTATTTTGTAGTTTGTTGATCTTATCTCTCCTTTTACTTAGTTTCCTAGCCTTTTTTCCAGTGAGATTCGTCTCAGGGATTCTCTTCCCATTTTGATTCTCATTTTCCTTGAGCATAGGTACTTCGCGCTGTTGAGATTATATCCTAAGACCCAGGGGTAATAATTCTTCTTTTTCTGGGGCATGTGCTTTGTTCTTCTGTGAGCCTTATGACATTCTTTCAGCTTCGACATCTGGGCCTCTAACGATAAGTGGCTTTGATCTGTTCTCCTGTTCTTCAATCAACTGCACAATCCTTTTGGTCATGAAATTTTTTAACTCTTGTCTCTATTATTCTAAAAACTTTTCTTCTTCTTTCTTTCTGGCTTGATCTCTCTTAATCCAAGGTTTTCCAAGTAACATAGTAAATGGGGCAATGTCCTCAATAAACTTGATAATCTCAAAATCTTCTTCTGTCTAGGTTCCATTAGCATTCATAGATATTTGAGTGAGCTTTCCACATAGGGTCACCAACTTTCCTCTAAAGAGTCTTATTCCTCTTAGTGAAGGGATCATAGCAGGTCTTCCTATAGCTTCCCAAGTTCTCTCTAGCATGATGTTCATTGGTGTTTCTTCATCAAGAACAAAGTCAATGTCGAAATCTCCTATTCTTACTTTGATGCATTATTTTTCTTTAAAGATCTCTGATAACCTAAAATGTTGGTGGTCATTCAGGGTCTCTTTCATCTATAGTAATACTTTCTTGGATTCTTTCTGAGATTTGACTATTTCTAGAGCTGTCTTAGGGTTTTCTTCATTCAGATTCATTCTTTCAAGCTTAGCAATCATTCTAGGGAAATCCAACACTTCATGGTCCAAAGCTTTGCAATAGAGACAACTAGGTATTCCACCCGGGCATTCCTTATCTAGATGGCCTGGTTTTCTGCAACTGTAACATAGGTTTAATCCTCTCTTTCTTGTAAATGATCCCCAACCTCTTCTGTACTGAGCACTAGGATCATGGTATCTAGCCTGCAAAAAATTCTTTCTAGGATCCTGCATTCATTGGTTGTTCCAAACATTCTTTTTAGGCATAGGTATAACATATTTATCATTATTCTTACCAGATCTATTCATTTCAAACCTTCTTTCATCTAACAATGCCCTAATTTTCAAGCTAGGATAGACTCTATCAAGCATACGTAGATCCATATTTTAGAAACAAAAAATTTCACTTATCTTACTTTTACAGAGCATAAAGCTTCCATATCTAAAAACTTTTAGCTTTCTTACCTCTATCACCACACAGAGCTTACAGATCTTACCTCTTTCTATAGATTTGACCTCTTTTCTTCAGAAACTTCCACTTTAACCTTTCTTAGAGCACAAAGTGTTCAGATCTGATTTCTTTTCTTTAGATCTGTCCTTCCTTCTTTAGCACAAAGCTTCCAAAGTTTTAGGATGAATCTTTGGCACAAATATTCTTCTTTCTCAGTTCCTAGCAATCACAATTTCAGGTCCTGGCAATAGAACCATTTGTTGGCACAAGGGCATACCCAGGGTTCAATGCTACAACAATGCACCAACAAAACCCTAACTACCGACCCTTTCGACAACACCTGTGAAGTAGATGAAGTCTCACCCGAGGTAGAGGCAGGGGTGGTTGCAGGACTCAGATGTATGCAACCTTAACTGGGACACAGATCTGTGATTCTAATACTTAACATAGCACTTAGCAGTTGATCTTTATCAATATTCAGTTCTTAGTAACATCGCAGACGTACCCTAATTATAGAGTATCGCAGTATGCAACTAGATCCATCATCTAACAACACTTAACATAGAAGGAAAACATTAGATATAGCAGATTCAAGCACTAAGCACATCCATATAGGTCAGATCTGGCATTCATTCACATGATTAGGCACAAAGAAACATCATATCTATCTAACATTCATCACATATAAACACACTGGTACATCTCACAAAGCAGAGAAACACAACATGTACGTGGTTCACCCCCACCCTAGGGCTACGTCCAACAACTCCTCTTCTTTTTTAATTTCTTCAATCGATTACAACACACAGTCACGAAAAACCCTTCTATCTACAGGACAGAAGATCTGCATAGCTCGCTTGATCCTTCTTCCTTGTGTTGTAGCACAAAGCCTTCTATAATATCTATAATAACTTACACTTAGCTCTGTAACCCTTCTACAGTCATGCACAAAGCACTACTAGCACTTAGCTTACATCACATAGATAGGTTACCATCCTCTTACTTAATTCTCCTAGACATCTATTTATACATACAAAAGTGGGCCTAAGCATGGATGAACCGATGGGTCGACATCCATTTCCCATTACATTGTCCCAAAACCCAAAAAGGGGCCCAAAAGTGGGCTGGGATCCAATGATATTTGCTTCGTCTGGCGCTCCATATTCGACAGGCTGTTGAATTCCCAAAAATGGTCAAATATGACCAAGTGTTCATCAAAACTCGGTCAAGGGCCAACACTTTGTTAAGTGGTATAATCAAAGATCTATGTCCCATCTAGGTTGCAGACATTTGAGTCCTGTAACCACCCCTACCTCTACCTTCGGTGAGACTTCATCTGCTTCACAGGTGTTTCCAAAAGGGCTGGTAGTTAGGGTTTTGTTGGTGCATTGTTCAAGCATTGAACCTTGGGTCTACCCCTGTGCCAACAATACTTTTACAAAACCTTACAATAAGGCCTAATCATGGGTAAAATCCCCATGGGTTGACATCCCATAATCCATTACAAAAACCCTAGAGGAACCCTTACTAGGTCCACACAGCCTGCAAAATAAGTGAGATCTGCGATCTTAGCTCCACCTGGGTGCTCCTTTCTCGACTAATGTGTCGAAGTCCAAAAATTGGTCGAGGGCCAACATGCCCCCAACACTCACATGTGACTCGTATCGAGTCACTCAAGTCTGGGCAATGTTGCTTCGAAGGCCTCACGATTCACTCAAGTTGCCTTGACTTGCTACTTCACCTGAGCCTCGTGCTCAGCGAGTTCCTAGATCATCTGTGTAACAGGCTCTTCCAGGCATTGTTCCACTGCTACAACCACGTGGTCCAATTGTGAGCCCTGTCCCTCAATTTCTTCGAGCACTTGACAGGCTTCATCCTAAACAAGTTGTATCTTCTGTGCGACTTCCATTAGCCTTTCCTAGAGGGTAGTGATATGTTGTAGCTTCTGTGCTTCTAGCTTCCTTAGCTCTGGATATTCTGTGAGGCATTCATATGTCTACACGCTTCTATTTCTCAACTATTTTCACTCTGAGGCGAGGGCTCTGATCCTTACTACTATGTTCTTAGCGACTTCCTCCCTCTAGTCATGCACCTCCTATGGGGTGCTCAGTACTACTTGGACCTCCAACTCTGTTATCCTCGCTTGAAGCTGTTGGATGGTCTCAATGTGCTTCACTACTTGAGCCTCGACCGATTCATGTTCCTCCTATTCCAAGCCTGGAATAGAGAGACATGCTTTATTCATCACTTCTTTGACCACAATATGCTCTATGAGAAACTACTCTTTGTCCTTATGTAGCTGGGATTTTTCCTCTTGGAGCATCGCCTTAAACTATTCTCTCTCACATAGAGAGACATGCTACGTTGTACCGCACTACTCATAATTGTTCTAAGGATTTTTCTTTCTCTTGTTTCAAGGATTCTGTATCCTTCTACTTCTCTTCCTAGACTTTCTGAATTTGAGCTTATATCACATCTACAAGTCTTCTCAATTGGGTCGGTTCATTCCCCAATTCTGCAATTGTGACGCAATGGGTACTGCACAGACCAAACGAATATCTTGTTGTACTTCCTTCAATTCCTTTTCGACCCTTCCATATAGCTCTTTTTTCTTCACTCCATATCTCTGCAATATGTCATCATAAGCATCCTCCATAACTTCACGGACAAAACCAATATCGTCCTCTGTGAGCGTTGCTTCTAGCTGGGGCTTATTAGCGCATGTATTCTTCCTTGCTGAAGGTTTCTTTGGAGAAACCTTCATCTTTTGAAATTTTATTGTCTTAGTAGGGGGTTCTTTCGGTGGTGTAGCTTCACCTCCTCCTTGCTCATCCCCTCCTCCTTGTCGATCTGCTTCATCTTCTCCTCCTCCTCTGAGGGATCCATACCCATTTTCTTCAGAATTGTTGTCCTCCTCATCAGTCTCTATATCCTGGATTTCTTCCTGCCTCTTCTTCTTCTTTGTCCCACTGGACTGTCCGATATGCTCAACTAGGGTGACCATGAGGCTTCCTATGGTGTCAGTGTCAGAGAGTTCTGCATGAACAATAGGTTCAAGGAAATCCTCTGGCCATTCCTTTGTGATATGATCCATGTCTTTATCTATTAGATCTTAGTAACTCTTCCTTATTCTCATCTCTGCGCGCAGTGATATAAATGAAATATGGATCTGCATGGAATTTTTCTATTGGTCTGTACTGGTGCAGGGTGTACGGTGTCATGCATGGAAATGACTCGATGGAAACCTTCAGTTGATGATAATATGACTGAAACAAAGCATTGGCCTGCCACTTCTTTGTCATGTCATTGGTGTACCATAAGGTGGAAAACCTAGTGGCCAACAACTCTGATGGTTTGATATATAGAAAGGTGGCTCCTTCAGAAATTTTCCCAGTGACATATGCGATCAAAACGATCAACCAGTTGAAGTGGAACTCATATGACAAATCCTGGGCTTCATGAAAATATTTATCTAGTTCATTGACGAGATAACTCACCTAGTTCATATGCATTTCCTCCACACATTTTCCTACGCAGTCCACCACGAACCCGGTGACCTGTGTGGGGCAGTTATTTCTTATGAGCTTGCTAGATATGAGTTGGCAAGTGAGGTGCACTGTGCGATCCTGTATAGAGGCTACCTTGTAACCTCACTTTCCTTTTTCGACTTCGTCGTAAGCTTCCTTGATGCATTGTGCCAGAGAGTGGTCCAAGGACTTCCCTTGATAAAACTGTTGAGGGTTAGGTCCCTTCATGCTTAAGCCTATAATATGGTGTATCAGTGTCAGATCCATGGTAATCCTTCATTCGACCCAAAGGTATCTACCATGATAGCACGATAGGAGGATTTTAACGCAAGCGTTAACCTCCTGGTGGTGGCCAAAATAGGGAATGTTATCCCTGATATCTAGGGATAACTAGGAGATCATGTCTCAAGGCCCACATGGTCCTAGACATGGAGTACTGAGAGAAAGATTGACTTGAGCATGGCCCTGGAGGGCCCATATTTCTTCTTCTTCGTCAGATTTGTCCTGTCAGCAGTAGCATTTTCCATCACCATCAGCCTGGGCCTGCATCAGAGAGGACTCTTGCTCCATGAGGTAATTGGTCCGAGGTATCATGGTATGTGTCATATTTGATTGTTATGACCTTCTTATATATGCATTAGGTTCCTTTCGTTTCTGATGACTGCTTGGATCTTACACTAATCCACTTGACCATTGTTGGGGTGATTGATTGGGTGACTTAGCAAGCTGATATTCATGGGTTTTGGTTAGCCACCAAGGGGGATTTATAGAGCCATCGTCTGCTCCCACCATCTTATCATATTTACATCTTATACCCCGCTCATCCATCCCATTCCCCTATTCTGGCCGTTAGGATGACCTTTGAGGGTTACATCTTGTCTTGTGGGAAGAAGGGGCTAAAGGCCCAGGGGGTAAAAGTAGTTGGTGAAATATAAAAGTCGTAGGAAATAAAACCTAGAGATGCTTCGCCCGAGGGATCCCCGAGAAGGCAATAAAAATCCTCTCGATAAGAAACTAAGGGACCCTAAGAAAAATGATTAAAAAAAACAAGACCTAACCAAGAGGATGGGAGGTCTCATCATGAGCTGACCCATTATGTTCATAGGTATTTAGCAGTATGACATTGCCATTATTTGGTCACCAAGCCAGGGCAGTGACCTTTGGTTGCATGGCCAAAGGAAAGGGGGTCTCATCACGAGCCAGCCTTATCATTTATGTGAAGATACCAGTGGGTGACGTTGTCAGCTCTGGCCACCAAGCCAAGGCAGTGTCCTCTAGTCAGACCTTGAAGTAAAAAAGAAAGAAAAGAAATAAAAGAAAAATGAGGCAATAAAGGGCTTGGAAAAAATGCATCCATGACGGGTACAGCTCGCCTCCTACAAAGGCACCCACAGACAACACCTTCCCTTGGTCTTACTATGACTGGACATCCCTAAGAACCATATCACCGCATAAAACATGGCTTGAATGATCTTCTGAGGAAAATTTCCATCTCTTGTGGGTATTAGCCCAATAGGTTATTCTGTCGGTTTCCTTAGCTTTGTAGAGTAGATCTGTGTAATATCTTTGAGCTCTTAGATGATATGTTATGGATTTCATGCATATATTTGATAACTTTAATGATAAAATGTGATTTACATTGCTATGATCTCTAGGAATGATGAGCCCATGGAGGGCGTAGTTTTTGATGTGCAGGACCATACCCAGCGGACAGGTACCAGGGGACCGGTACACATGGGGAGATGATTAGATCAAACCTCCATGGGGATGAAGAGCCCATCAGATGGTTGCTGGGATGACAGAGGTAGGACAATGTCATGATGAGCCCTTGCATGAAGAGGGCAGAAGGACGCCCTCAACAGGACACTTTGGCAGAGATTTGACCCAGGGGGATCACCCACTGCAGACGAGATGATTACCTTTGATGGATAGGATGCCACCTAGGACAGGCTGGACGTTTTCTGGAGCAGATGGCAGTGTGTTGGGCTTGTTTGGCACATGTAGCAGGTTGCAGGAGCCCCAAGGGGGCCAACGTTTTGATCCTTGGATGCTGATATTGCCCAAAAAGGGCCAACGTCTCCCTCAGAGGGGCCTGACGTCTCCCATTTAGCTCATATTTTTAACATTTTAGCATTTAATGAGACAAATAATGTAATATTGCTAAGTCAGCCTTGTTGGCTATTTTCAATGACCTATTTTGTAAATTAAGGTCATTTGGATGATATATATTGAGGACGTTGAGCCTTATTTTGGATATAACATAACTCAATCTCTTGTGAGAGACTTCTTTTTAGTCTTTTGTCTTGGTATTGGCTCTTGGAGTTGAGGCACTACTCTTGGAAGGATTATCTTTGGCATGCATATGGTGTTTTTATCATTGGAAGGTGTTACAACTAGGGTTTGATAAGCTCATCATTGATTTGTAAGTGTTTTTGTCATACAAAACTTCTTGATTGAATGGCTGTGCTTTAAAATTCTTACATGTATAGTTACATTGTTATTTTTATGCTTAATCATTGAAACCCTAGGGAGAAAGCACACAAGTAGGTCATTTATTCATGTCCCCATGATAAAAGCTTGATTAGCCATTTGATTAAGAAGGATATAGCCTAGCCATTGCTACACTAGTTCTTCTTTTTCTGAGTTAGATTTGAAACATAGATTGAAGAAAGAAGACGTCCTAGGCCTAATTGATTTTACACCTAGGGTTTGACTTCTTAGGGTTTGAAAATCCTTGGCCCCAAACAACACTTTTCAGCCCTAGATTTGTGTTTTAAAGCTAGCCATTTTTGCCAAAGAGTCTTAAGGAAAGAGGGAGGAGCATGAGGCCTAGCTTTAGCTAAACCATAATGAGCCTCCTCCCCTTAGGGTTTTGACTTGGTGGCCCTGCCATTGCAGCACCATTAAGCCTAATTCTCCCGTCCTTAGGTTTAAATCTTTCCAAGCCTTTAGCCTCTCTCTTTGACTCCATTTACCCAAGGCACTAGTCTAAAATTGAAACGTTGAGTCTATGGTGTTCGAACAATATTTCAAAATTCTCTTAAATTGAAACCCTAACTAACCCTAGTGTCATACTAACCCTAACTAGCTGATGACATCTTGCCTCCTTTTAACCTTTGCATAGTATAAAAGTTGTGGCTGAGTCATCCATTGATAGACATACAAGTGTTGAGTAATTTCATAAGTTTAATTAGCAAAACGTTCTTGTCATTGTCTACCAAAGCTAACATAGATTAGGGCTGACGTCACCCTAGAAACATAGTGACACAGCAGCAACAATATCTATTTATGAGCATATTTAATGCATTGTGAGAACATAAGGATTGATTTTTGTATTTATTGAGGAAGTGATATTATAGGTCTTAGCTTTAATTGCAATCATTGACTTCATCAATAATTACATTTATTCATGCTCATGTGTATATATTAAAGATAGTCATTAACAATTTGAAGTATTAACCACTGTCTGCACGTTTTAGTTTTATTTGCCTTGTCTCGCAAACAGGTGCCCTTTTCAGTGGAATACTTTCCCTTTGACTATATTCTTGGCAGTAATCTGTGAAGGGAAAGCCTATCTTAACCATTGAGCCTTAAAACCTTGATCCTTTCCCCTCAAAACCGCATATTACTAGGGACGTCTCCCTTGGGATTAGCCACCCTGAATAGAAAGAGCTCCCCATCAAGGTGACAGTGGGTGGGGAAGCTCCTGTTACGCCAGTTTGAGTCTTACCTCCAAGCTACTAAGCCTACCCTACAAAATGAGCGATAACAGGGAACATTCATCACATTTAGCACAGTGGACTGCGCTAGTCCCTTAATCCATGGCTAGGATACAAGGCGAGGCTTCTTCCCAGTCGACTTCGGAAAGTAGCGGTGGGGTGCTAGCATAGCATAGTTCTTCTTGTCACCTAAATTGAAGTTGTTGTTCTTTAGCAATGGGATATTTCCTAACTAACTCCTGAATATGCGTATTCCTTTCAGAATGTATGCGGTGAACAAGGTGTACTCAAAATATCGTGGGATGCTATTATGGTTAACTGTGCCAGCCAAAGGTGGGATATACTCTGGTAGGATGGAAAGGATATGCTTCACATTAGCTAGATCATCATGGTGCTTACTTCACTGCTTAGTCGCGGGATTGACATGACCAGAATGACATCCCGTTGAAGGGGAAGCCTGTAGTCCCCTAGTCGACGATGCCTCGATAGACTTCTCTAATTCACTAGGTTCACCCGACATTCTCACTTTAAAAAAAAAAGGTCAGGGTAGACAAATGAACAATGTGGTCTAGCTTCTGATAACACAACTCGACACTTAGAAAATTCTTTGTTAGCTCAGTCAATCATGGGTAGAAAAAAGTGGTCCAGGTGCAGCGACCAACTGGTTAAATAAGCGGGGCACTGTAATAGATTCTTCCAACAACCATGAATGCTTCCATCAAAGCGAACCTGTATGTTATGGCACGGTCTCAACATCCCAAAAGAAGTCCATCGGCCCATAAATGTGTTTTCTAACCGTTCTGGAGCGTCGTTCTAACGGTCGAGGTGCCTCCAACAATCATATAGCTTTGCCAAGGTGAAGTCCCATTATGCATAGTCTTTCTATTCCAGTGAGGTTCAAATCCCATGAACCTGCCTCCTACGAGGTTCCAGTCTGCGAAGCCTTCCATTTGGTCTCTGTAGCTTCCTGTAGCTTTTCGAACTTATCTTTTTTTGGAATCCTCTTTCCATTCTTATTCTTATCTTCTCCTAGCATAGTGACTTCGCACTGCTGATGTGCCCTCAAAGGGTATGAAGTTAATATCCCTTATCTTATTACTTCCTGAGTGGGTATTTTTCTTTCTTGCATAGATAGGTCCTTCAAGACTTATTGCATTCTTTCAACCTTGAGGGCTAATTCTCTTGGCTTTTGTTCCTCTTGCGTTGTTACTTTTTTCTGTTGCTTCGACTTATCCTCTCATTCTTCTATTAGTCGATCTATTTTTCTAGCTATGAAATCCCTTAGTTCTTTCTTTGTATTTTCTGTAGATTATTCCTATGCTTTCCTTCTTATTTGATCCTTCTCAATCCAAGGATTAACTAATAAAAGTGGGAAAGGGGCACTGTCCCTAATAAACTTAATGACTTCAAATTCCTCTTTGGTTGATGTTCCATGAACAATAATAGGTACTTTAGTAACTCTTCCACATAATGTTATCATCTTTCCCTTAAACAAGCCTATCCTTCCTAGTGAAGTTACCACAGTAGGCTTTCCCAAAGTTTCCCAAGTGTCTTCTATCATAATATTCACTTGTGTTTCCTCGTCCAAGACAAAATCTATGTCGAAGTCTTCTATTTTTGAACTTATGCGTTGTTTTACTTTCAAGATCCCTGGTAAACTGACATCTTTATGAACATCCATCGTTTCTTTCAACTGTAATAACATAGTCTAATCCTTGTCTAATTATTTCTCTTTATGATTCTCTAACATGCCCTTAGTCTCTTGACTTCATTGATAATTTTCTTGTCTCATGTTCATTCATTCAACTTTAGCAATCATCCTTGGACAATCCTCAACCTCATGACCAACAATTTTACAAAAAAGACAAATAGGACCTACGCCAGGGCATTCCTTAGCAAGATGTACTAGTCTTCTATAGTTATAACACAAATTTAATCTTCTTTTCTTTTAAATTTTCCCCAAATTCTTCTGTGATGTGTACTAGGATCACAGTTCTGGACCTGCATTATGCAAAAAAACAATCTTGGTTCCTGCATCCACTTATTATTCCAAAACTCTTTCTATGCATAGGAATGGCATATCTTTCTTCATTTCTATTAAACTTACTCAAGTCAACTCTTTCTTCCAAATATGCCCTAGCCTTCAGAATATGACATAATCTATTAAACAGACTTAAATTCAGGCTTTCAAAACAAATTTTTTCACTTATCTTTCTCTTATCTAAGAACAAATCTTCACCTCTTTTCTTCAGATCAGATTTCTCTCTTAGCACAAATATTCACAAGTCAAGTAGAGTACTGTGCACTTCAGTAGCATATCTACACACTGAACTTCTCTTTTCTTTACTTCAGTTCCCAACAATCACAGTTTCAGGTTTCGGCAACAGAACCATTTTTTGACACAGGGGAAGACCAAGGGTTCAACGCTTAACAACACACCAAAAAACCCCCAACTACTGGCCCTTTCAGAAACACCAATGAAGAAGGCGGGGTCTCACCTGAGGTAGAAGTGGGGGGGTTACAGGATGCAGGTGTCTGTAACAAAGCTGGGACACAAATCTATGATGATAACACTTCGTATAGTACTCTATTAACACTTAGAAGATGAGATGCATTAGTTCATTATTTTTATTAACATCGTAGAACATACCCAAAGATAGATTGATGTAGTAATAGTAAATGCTTACAAAAGTGGGCCTAAGCATGGATGAACCCATGGGACGACATCGCTTTCCCATTACATTGTCCCAAAACCCAAAAAGGGGCCCTAAAGTGGGCCTAGATCCCATGATATCTGCTTCGTCTGGTGGTCCATCTTCGACAGGCTGTTGAAGTCCCAAAAATGGTCAAATATGACCAAGTGTTCCTCAAAACTTGGTCAAGGGACAACACTTTGTTAAGTGGTATAATCAAATATCTTTTTCCCAGCTAGGTTGCAAACATTTGAGTCCTGCAACCATCCCTGCCTCTACCTCGGGTGAGATTTCATCTACTTCGCAGGTGTTTCCGAAAGGGACGGTAGTTAGGGTTTTTTGGTGCGTTTTTGAAGCATTGAACCCTGGGTCTACCCTTGTGCCAAAAATACTTTTAAAAAACCTTACAATATGGCCTAATCATGGGTAAAACCCCCATGGGTAGACATCCCATAATCCATTACCAAAACCCTAGAGCACCCCTTACTAGGTCCACACAACCCACAAAATAAGTGAGATCTACGATCTTAGATCCACCTGGGTGCTCCTTTCTCGACCAATGTGTCGAAGTCCAAAAATTGGTCCAAATCTGACCAAGGTTTCCTCAAAAATTGGTCGAGGGCCAACATGCCCCCAACACTCACCTGTGACTCATCCTGAGTCACTCAGGTCTGGGCAATGTTGCTTGGAAGGCCTCGTGATTCACTTGAGTTTCCTTGACTTGATGCTTCTCCTGAGCCTCCTGCTCATCAAGCTCCTGGATCGTCTGTGTAACAATCCATTTGAGGCGTTGTTCCACTGCTACAACCATGTGGTCCAATTGCAAGCCCTGTCTCTCAATTTCTTCAAGCAAATTGTAGGCTTCATCCTGAATAAGTTGTAGCTTCTACGTGACTTTCATTACCCTTCCCTGGAGGGAAGTGATATGATGTTGCACTACACAATGTTCCTAAGATCTCTTCATTCTTTCAACTATGGTGATTAGCTTCATCTACACCTGCATGGAGAATGCCTGTTGTTGCACCTCCTGTATCTGTGCTTCCAGTTTCCTTAGCTCTGGATATTTTGCGAGGCATTCATATGTCTTTGCACTTCTATTTCTCAGCTGTTTGCACTTTGAGGTGAGGGCTCTGATCCTTACTACTATGTTCTTAGCAACTTCCTCCCTCTAGTCATGCACCTCCTACGGGGTGCTCGGTACTGCTTGGACCTCCAACTCTATTATCCTCACTTGAAGCTGCTGGATGGTCTCAATGAGCTTCACTACTTGAGCCTCGACCGACTCATGTTCCTCATATTCCAATCCTAGAATAGAGAGACATGATTTATTCACCGCTTATTTGACCACAGTATGCTCTACGAGCAACTGCTCTTTGTCCTGATGTAGCTGGGATTTTTCCTCTTGGAGCATTGCCTAAAACATTCTCTCTCACTTTCATAGGCAGTTACGCTGTACTGTGATAATCATAATTGTTCTAAGGCTTTGTCTTTTTCTTGTTTCAAGGATTTTGTATCCTTCTCCTTCTCTTCCTAGACTTTCTTAAGTTGAGCTTCTATCTCATCTGCAAGTCTTCTCAATTAGGCCGATTCATCCCCCAATTCTGCAATCTGTGACATAGTGGGTATTGCACAGACCAAACGAATATCTTGTTGCACTTCCTTCAATTCCTTTTCGAACCTTCCATATATCTCTTCTTTCTTCACTCCATATCTCTACAATATTCCCTCATAAGCATCATCCATATCTCCACAGACAAAACTAATTTCGTCCTCTGTGAGTGTTTCTTCTAGATGGAGAAACCTTCATCTTTTGTGATGTTACTATCTAAGTAGGGGGGTCTTCCGATGGTGTATCTTTGCCTCCTCCTTGCTCATCCCCTCCTCCTTTTCCACATGCTTTGTCTTCTCCTCCTCCTCCGAGGGATCTAGACCCATTTTATTTAGAGACGTTGTCCTCCTCATCGGTCTCTATATCCTGGACTTATTCCTGCCTCTTCTTCTTCTTTGTCCCACTGGACTGTCTGAAATGCTCAACTCGGGTGACCATGAGGCTTCCTATGGTGTAAGTGTCAGAGAGTTCTGTATGAACAACAGGTACAAGGAACTCCTTGGTCCATTCCTTTGTGATATGATCCATGTCTTCATCTGTTAGCTTGTAGTATGATTGTAACTCTTCCTTATTATCATCTGTGCGCATAGTGATATAGATGAAATACAGATCTACGTGGAATTTTTCTATTGGTCTGTACTGGTGCAGGGTCCGTGGTGTCATGCACGAAAATGACTCAATGGAAACCTTCAGTTGATGATAATATGCCTGAAACACAGTGTTGGATTTCCACTTCTTTATCATGTCGTTGGTGTATGACAAGGTGGAAAACCTAGCGACCAACGACTCTAATGGTTCGATATCTGGAAAGATGGCTCCTTCAGGCATTTTCCAAGTGACAAATATGATCAAAACGATCATCCATTTGAAGTGGAATTCATATGACAAATCCTGGGCTTCGTGACAATATTTCTCTAGTTCATTGATGAGGTAAGTTGCCTAGTTCATGTGCATGCCCTCCACACATTTTCCTACGAGGTCCACTGCAAACCTGGTGACCTATGTGGGGCAGTTATTTATTATGAGCTTTCCATCTATGAGTTGGCAAGCAAGGTGCACTGTGCGATCCTATATAGAGGCTACCTTGTAACCTCACTTTCCTTTTTCAACTTCATCGTAAGCTTCCTTGATGTGCTGTGCCAGAGAGCTGTCCAAGGCCTTCCCTGGATAAAACTTTTGAGGGTTAGGTCCCTTCATGCTTAAGCCTGTAATATTGTGTATCAGCACAGGATCCACGATAATCCTTCGGTCGACCCAAAGGTATCCGCCATGATAACACAACAGGAGGATTTTAATGAAAGTGTTAACCTCTTGGTGGTGGCCAAAATATGGAATATTCATCACATTTAGCACAGTGGACTCCGTCAGTCCCTTAATCCATGGCTAGGAGATTATGCAAGGCTTCTTCCTAGTTTACTCCATCAAGTAACGGTGGGGTTCTAGCATAGAATATTTCTTCTTGTCGCCTAAATTGAAGTCGTTGTTCTTTAGCAACGCGATATGTCCTAACTGACTCCTGACTACGCGTATTCCTTTAATAATGTACGCGGTGAGCAAGGTGTACTCAAAATCGTGTGGGATGCAATCACGGTTAACTATGCCATCCAAAGGTGGGATATACTCTAGTAGGATGGACACGATCTTCTTTACATTAGCCAGATCGTTGTGGTGCTTACTTTGCTTCTCAGTCGTGGGATTGACACGGCCAGAATGACATCTTGTTGAAGGGGAAGCCTGCAATCCCCTAGTCGACGATGCCTGGACACTTTCAGATAATTGTCTGTCGGCCATTATCGTCTTGAGGACCTCCTTGATAGACTTCTCTAATTCACTAGGTTCGCCCGACATTCTCACTTTTAAACAAACATTTCGGGGTAGACAAATGAACATTGAGGTCTAGCTTTGGATAACACAACTCGACACTTAGACAATTATTTGTTATCTTAGTCAATCATGGGTAGAAAAAAGTGGTCCCGACGCAGTGACCAACTGGTTAAATAAGCGGGGCACTATAACAAATTCTTCCAAAAACCACGAATGCTTCAATCAAAGTGAATTTGTATGTTATGGTGCAGCCTCAATGTCCCAAAAGCGGTCCATCGGCCCATAAATGTGTTTTCTAAATGTTCTGGAGTGTTATTCTAATGTTCAGGGCACCTCCAACAGTCATATAGCTTTTCCAGTTTGAAGTCCCATTATGCGTAGTCCTTTTGTTCCAGCGAGGTTCAAATCCCGCGAACCTGCCTCCTACAAGGCTCAAGTTTGCAAAGTCTTCCATCTGGTCTCTGTAGCTTCCTGTAGCTTTTCCAACTTATCTTTCTTTCTGGAATCCTCTTTCCATTCTTATTCTTATCTTCTCCTAGCATAGTGACTTCGCACTGTTGATGTGCCCTCAAAGGGTCTGAAGTTAATATCCCTTATCTTATTACTTCCTGGGTGGCTATTCTTCTTTCTTGCATAGATAGGTCTTTCAAACCTTCTTGCATTCTTTCAACCTTGACAGCTAATTCTCTTGGATTTTGTTCCTCCCGCGTTGTTACTTTGTTTTTTTGCTTCGACTTATCCTCTCGTTCTTATATTATTCGATCTATTTTTCTAGCTATGAAATCCCTTATTTTTTTTTTTTTTTTGTAGCTTCTTCCTATGCTTTCCTTCTAATTTGATCCTTCTCAATGCAAGGCTTAACTAATAAAAGTGGGAAAGGGGCATTCTCCCCAATAAACTTAATGACTTCAAATTCCTCTTCGATTGATGTTCCATGAACAATAATAGGTACATTAGTAACTCTTCCACGTAAGGCTATCATCTTTCCCTTAAACAAGCCTATCCTTCCCAGTGAAGGTACCACAGTAGTCTTTCCCAAAGTTTCCCAAGTGTCTTTTGTCATAATATTCACTTGTGTTTCCTCATCCAAGACACAATCTATGTTGAAGTCTTCTATTCTTGCACTTATGCGTTGTTTTACTCTCAGGATCCCTAGTAAACTGGCATCTTTATGAACATTCATCGTTTCTTTCAACTGTAATAACATAGTCTAATCTTTCTCTATTTCTTTCTCTTTATGATTCTCTAACATGCCCTTAGTCTCTTGACTTCCTTGATAATTTTATTGTCTCATGTTCATTCATTCAACTTCAGTGATCATCCTTGGACAATCCTCAACCTCATGACCACAATTTTACAACAAAGACAAATAGGACTTGTGCCAGGGCATTCCTTAGCAAGATGTCTCGGTCTTCTGCAGTTATAACACAAATTTAATCTTCTTTTCTTTTAAATCTTCCCCAAATTCTTCTATGATGTGTACTAGGATCACAGTTCTGGACCTGCATTCTGCAAAAAAATATTCTAGGTTCCTGCGTCCACTTATTAGTCCAAAAACTCTTTCTATGCATAGGAATGGCATATCTTTCTTCATTTCTATTAAATTAAATCAGATCAACTCTGTTGATTAAGGTTGGTTGTCATTGATGTCAACCCTTGAAGAAAGACCCGTAGAACAAAGTTTTGGGTAATGGACCCAATAGTGTTTGATGTAAATATGACTCATTATTGTTTTTTCATGGTTGATAAGAAGTAAATATGGATGAACTCCAAAGTGGTCCCCTTATGGTGAAATCCCTCAAGGGAAGACGCTTTGTGGAGTAAGAGAACCCATGCTTGATTATGGAATAATGAGATGAAGGAAAGTGAATTCTTTAGGGAAAATATCCTATATGGATAGTTCTTGTCATGTCATTTCCGGTGGTATGTGGAACGTCACATAATTCCTCACGGTTAGAAAGTTATGGCCATGAGAAGTTGGAGACCCCAGGTTTGGGTAATGGACCCAAGTTTGTTTGATGGGTAATGGTATGAGTTATGATATATTTTAAGATAATACTATTCTATATGAATAGTACATGTCATGCCATTTCTGGTGGTATGTAGAATGTCACATAACTCCTCACAGTTTGAGAGTTATGGCCTTACGAAGTTGGAGGACCCTCATATGTCATCTAGAAGCCCCAAAAGGTCAAAGTAATCAAAGTGGTTTAA
>ML811227.1:30669-67207 GCA_009831015.1 Picea engelmannii | reverse complement strand
TCCCCTGTTTGTGTTACTGATGAAAAATGTTGAATTCAAATGGACTAATTCTTGCCAGGAAGCATTTAATACACTTAAACATCAGTTATCTACAGCTCCTATTCTTAGAGGATCTGATTGGACACTTCCCTTTCATATATCCTTTGATGCTTCAGATACTGCAATAGGAGCTGTCTTGGGAAAAGAAGAAAATCATCTCCCTTATGCTATTTATTTCATCAGGAAGAATATGACTCCTGCTGAACTCAATTATACAGTTACCGAAAAGGAATTCTTAGCAGTTATCTATGCTATTAATAAATTTAGACATTATATCACTGACTACTCTACTCTTTTCCATACTGATCACTCAACTATCAAATATTTAATGAACAAACCTATCACAAATGCTCAAGTTACTAGATGGTTACTATTGTTGCAAGAATTTGATATTACAATTGTAGATAGACCAGGAAAAGAAAATGTAGTTGCTGATTTCCTCTCTCGGATAAAACCTGATGATGATACCCCAATAGATGATTCCTTTCCTGATGAATATCTATTTGGAGTTTCTGCTCACTCACCTTGGTATGCAAACATTGCTAACTACTTGGTTGCAGGGAAGTTACCACCACACCTATCCCACTGAGAGAAAAGAAGAATCATTCAACAAAGTGCTCGGTATAGCTGGATAAGTGGGTGTCTTTTCCATACAGGACCTGATCAAGAAATCCGAAGGTGCATTAGAGAAGATGAGGTTTATGATCTACTAAAAGCTTGTCATGATGGCCCTTGTGGAGGGAATTTTGTTGATAAGAGAACAACACATAAAATTCTTAGGATGGGGTACTATTGGCCCTCACTTTTCAAAGATGCAAAGAAATATGTTTGGGCCTATGATAGCTGCCAAAGAGTGGGCCAACCTAATCATAGAGATGAAATGCCATTAAACCCCCAGATAGTACTTGAACCATTTGAAAGATGGGCCTTAGACTTTGTAGGACCCATTAACCCCCCATCCAATCAAAAAGTTTACATAGTGGTCTACACAGACTATATGACTAAATGGGTGGAAGCTAAGGCACTCCACAGAGAAACCGAAGAAGTAGTTATAAATTTCTTATTTGAAGACATCTTCATCAGATTTGGAGTGCCAAGAGAATTAGTTACAGATGGAGGACCTTCGTTCACTTCTCATGGTTTCAAATCCACCCTTCAAAAATATCATATTCAGCATAGAATGACTACAACATACCACCCCCAAGCCAATGGACAAGTGGAAAGCACAAGCAAAGTAATAGAAGCCATTCTTACAAAAACAGTGAAGGAAAACAGAAAGGATTGGTCCTACAGGCTTCCTAAAGCATTATGGGCCTATAGAACTACCTGGAGAAATACTACAGGATTCTCTCCCTATGAATTAGTCTATGGAAAGAGTGTTTTCTTTCCCGTGGAATTTGAAATCAAAACCTTAAGGACTGCTTTAGCTGTCAACCTTGATTTGACCAATGTACAAACAACCAGGTTGCAACAACTTAATGAATTGAATGAGAAAAGACTAGATGCCATTCATCAGACAACTATGATTCAACAACAAAGATCAAAATGGCATGATAAAACTATCAAGGATAAGCAGTTCCAAAAAGGTAATTGGGCCCTATTGTATGACTCTTGGTTCAAAGAATTTCAAGGGAAACTGCGTACAAGATGGCTTGGACCCTACGAAGTAGACACTATTTTCCCCAATGGAACAGTAAGGTTCCTCACAATCGATGACTCCAAAACACCGTTACTTGTAAATGATCATCGGCTTCGTCTGTACCAACGCCCTATTTCCAAAGAAGATTTTAAGGCCACATGTGTGGCAGACTCTCATTACCTCTTTTTAGAGGGGGTTTCTACCCCTCATTGCAATTAATTCTTTTTAAGTTAATTACTTTAGTATTAGATTAGATTTTATTTACTAATAATCCCTGTCAAGAAATACCATGTTACAATCAATTTTTGCAGATTCCCAATCAAAGCACAGGCCACTAGGAAAGGACGATCCTACTTCACGAAGAGGCAAGCTTTTCCATTGCTGAAACACCACTGTCAGCAACTCTTTGAATTTCTCCATTGATGAAACACCACTATCAGAAACCCCACACCATCACTGTCAACAACCTTTCACCATTCTCCCCATTGCTGAAACACCACTGTTTAGTGACTTTCTGACTTCCTTCATTGCTGAAACACCACTGTTCAACGAATTTTGACTTTCCCCATTGCTGAAACACCACTGTCAGCAACCCCACACCATTTTCCCCTATCACTGTTCAACAACCTTTCACCATTTTCCCATTGCCACGGTTCAACAATTCTTCACATTTCCCATTGACGAAACAACACTGTCCAACAATTGTTTCGCCCTTTCTTTTATGTTGCTGAAACACCATTGTCAACAAATTTCCATTGCCAAAACACTACAGTTCGGCAATTATTCACAGTTTCCATTGATGAAACAACACCGTCCAACAATTGTTTTGCCTTTCTTTTCTGTTGTTGAAACACCATTGTCAGCAACTTTTCGCCCTTTCTTTTCTGTTGCTGAAACACCAAATTTTCAACATTATCTGTCAGCAAGATTTTGTGCTCTCATACTACATTTTGTCCTTCCAGTCAATAAATCCTTGATACAATTCATCTAACAAATCAAAAGTCTCCGCCACGACCACTGCAGAACTATCGTGGACAGACATTATATTTTGTTTGCAGCATGAATCAGAAGGTAAAGGCGAGGTATGTAAATTTTATGTAATACAGTTAAGCTATAGGTAATGAGAAGATTCCAAATCATTATGACCACTTGAGTGAAATCATTATTAGCCGCACTTGATGGGGGGGGAGGACATATCAAACTTTTATACCATCATTTCACATGAATTCACCACCGCCATTCCTATTTACCATCCGTTCGTTTGTTTCACCACCATTTGCATGCCTCCACTCAAAAAACTTACTTTGCACACTACAATCAACAGTGCTTCAGGATTGTCAACACTTCATCAGATCCACAGAGATTGCTTCCCTCCAAGAAAACAACTTGTTTTGGCAGCAATCTACTGAGAAAAGATAGGAACACAATCCTTTTATCCCTACTAATCTTGAGATAGCAATCTCCAGGGTACCTAACTACATCCAGTGTGTTCAACAATGTGATGAAAGCTGGATAGGGTACCGGTTTTATTTTCCTATCCTCTGGTTGCCAGTAGAGAGATATCAAATCCATTATAAGTTGCCTAAGAAGACAGAAACAACAACTTGGAAAAGGTTACAACGTGTCCAAGGGTTCAGAGCGCCAACAGACAACACCTCCCATAGCTACTACTTGAGTAACTTGCATGCTCAGATTCGGTATTCAGACTCTGATTCAGAGTGAAGTTGCCTGAGGACATGCAACATTTTAAGTTGGGGGGATGTTAGGACCACACAATGTACCTTTTGCCCATACTTTTTTCCACCATTACACTCTTGTTTCACTCACATTATCACTTTATCCTATCTTTCCAAGGGAATACAACGTCTCTTCTCTTTACTATATGTTTAATTTGTTTTGCATATAATTTTACATCACTCTCATACTTAACCATTGATTAGAAATGTATAAGTGCTGAAATAGTTCAAACTGCAGATTAGCATTTGAGGCCTGTTGCTGAAACAACAACTCACAGAAGTTGTTACATAGTCCATGGTCGACGATGCTGAAACATAGAAGCTGTTACACAGTCCATGGTCGATGATGCTGAAACATAGAGGAAGTTGTTACACAGTCCATGGTCAACGATGCTGAAACACAGAGGAAGCTATTACACAGTCCATGATCGACGATGCTGAAACACAAAAGTTGTTACACAGTCCGTGGTCGACGATGTTGAAACACAGAGGAAGCTGTTACACAGTCCATGGTCAATGATGCTGAAACATAGAGGAAGCCGTTACACAGTCCGCGGTCAACAACAACTCACACAGATTGACTACAACAGCTGCACCGTGAGCCAAGCATCAACAATCGTTGCTGCCTGAGAAGTGCTGAAACAGTCAGAATGCAAATCCCGTGGCTGAAACAGCCCACGATTTGCAATGCCGAAACAACATACAACAGCAGTAACAAGAAACAAATAAAGGAGTTGTTACTCCAGCCGCAACAACAACACCTCACTCAGCACTTGTAATAGCATTCCGTTGCGGGAGACTAGGATATCCTATTCCAGTTTAGAAATTCGATCTGACTAAGAATAGGACTCAGATATACACCTGCAATTTGTTGATCAATTGTATCGAAGGGATTCTCCTCTTTAAATAAGAGGAAATCACCATTCAAGGGGATATCTTCAGTTTTTGTACTAAGAAGGGTTTACAGAGAAGGACGTACTTCATTTCAGATTGTAATATGATACATTGATAGATGAATAAAAGATTGTTCTGAGCATTTCTCTCTAGCCTTTTCGTTTTAGGGGAATCTTGTGACAGGGGAGGGCCCACCTTCTTCACAAGATTCACCTGTTAGTTTTATAGTGTGTTAGTGTGATCTCTGTTTATGCCTTGATTAATTTCTGTTTTGCTGAAACACTACTTTATTGAATTCTGCTTTGCTGAAACACTACTTTACTGAACTCTGTCTTGCTGAAAACTGTGCTTTATTGAACGTTACATTGTTTTCCTGTGATTCATGCTTGGGTAACTGTTAATCATTTTAGTTAGAAATACTGTGTGATGAATTTATGAAAGCTTGTTAATCAGAGACTGGTGATGAAGGTTCCTTCTTGGGAATTAGGGTCTTGTTCTCTATTAGAGATAGTTAACCTTCAATTATTTTCATGAAAGTGTGCTAATCAAAGAAAAGGTGCTGAAGTTTCCTTCTTGGGAAATAGGGTCCTGTTCTCTGTTAGGGATAGTTAGCCTTCAATGCATTAATGAGTTCATGAAAGTGTGCTAATCAGAAACAAGGTGTTGAAGTTTCCTGCTTGGGAAATAGGGTCTTGTTCTCTGTTAGGAGATAGATAGCCTTTAGTGTGCATGTCAATTATTTCAGTTAAGCAATGAGTTCACGAAGTATGATGATCAGAAACAGGTGCTGAAGATTCCTGCTTTGGGAATAGGGTCCTTTTCTCTGGTTACAGAATAGTTGGTCTTTCCTGTTGTAGTATCTTGTTGTTATTTTAATGTAATCCATGATTCTTCAATTAATCATTTCTTTAAACTTTGAGCTCTGCAATAGGTAGATTACTTTCCTGTAATTCAAGTTAGAACTTCAGTTTGTTCAAGGCAAGTGTGATTAATACAATTTTTACTACAACTCTAGGTTTCTTTTGAGATTGAGCATATATAGTGCGTGGTTACCTTTGAAATAAATAGACTTCCCTGGGTTGACAATTTATGTAGCACTTGATTTTTTAGATTAAGTAAGCAATTATAGTGATCAACAAAAGGCATAGGGGTGATGTGGAAAATGGAGGGGACGTGGAAGTA
Source organism: Picea engelmannii (assembly GCA_009831015.1). Lineage (NCBI taxonomy): Eukaryota > Viridiplantae > Streptophyta > Pinopsida > Pinales > Pinaceae > Picea > Picea engelmannii. The sequence goes on along the minus strand of ML811227.1, from coordinate 61,717 downwards.
GAGGGAAACAACAGGTCAGAGGTAAGAAACGATGATGGTGGAAGGGGGATGGAGCGTGAGTGGGGACACATGTCGAGAGGTAAGAGGTGGATAAATGATAGGGGACAAGGATAGGTGCGCGAGAATGTGAGTGGAGGACAGGTGGCGGTAGGAGCGCGAGCAGTAATGGGAAGTGGTAAAGTGGTTAGCTCGGAGGGGGGGGTGGGAGGTGGTAAGAAGTAAAGCATGGGGGAGGTCCGAGTTGATGAGGAGGTGACACGTTAGTGTAGGGCCTGCGCCAGAAAACCTCTTGGTTGGACTCCCCCCCCATTAAAGGCAGAAGGTTGGTGGGGGTCCGATATCTGATGTGGACCGTAGATTTGAGCATGCTATGCTCAACCACCCAGATTTGCACATGCCTTAGCACAACATGCCAAGAGGTCAAATCATTCATCTTGACCTTGGATAAAACACATTTTGTGGGTTTTTAGCCCACTTTCCTTCATTTTTTCACCAACAGGTCAATTCGTAATGGAAAAACACCCTTTTACAAACATATGTGCTAACACACCCCAGTGTGGGGCTACGTCCACAAACCGATTCGACTTATTTATTATTCATCCAAGACTTACAGTCATTTTTTCCTGTGCACTAAGCCAAAGAGCCGATCTTCGTACCTGCCATGAGATTTGTGCACTGAGCACCAGATCCTCCTTCCAAAACTAGGTCAAGGCACAGAGCCAACTTCTCTAGCGAGCATAGAGCCTTAACACATATACATTATGTTGCACAAATCAACTCAAAACCACTTGCACTTAGCTACCAAGAATTCAATACTTCTACCATACATTATTACAATAAGGCCTAATCATGGGTAAAAGCCCCATGGGACGACATCACATAATCCATTTAAAAACCCTAGAGGACCTCTTACTGGGTCCACATAGCCCACAAAATAAGTGAGATCTGCGATCTCAGCTTCGCCTAGGCGCTTCTTTCTCGACCAATGTGTCGAAGTACAAACATTGGTCCAAATATGACCAAGGTTTCCTCAAAACTTGGTCGAGGGCCAACATGTTTCCCAACAAATTCACCTAATATAGCCCATCTCAAAACTGAATAACCATCCTTTTTTCATATAAAAGGAGGTGTTGGGGCCTCATTTCACAACCAAGCATAAGAACAATGAAACTCTTCCCAATTTCACTTCCCTTCCTTGCCCAAGCATTTTCTACCTTTTGTGAGTTACTGCCTCAACACTCCCTCTTCAACCCCTTTTTTCTTCCATCCAATCCATTCCCTTTCCTCGAGATGATTAGTAGATTGTGAGAAGAGTATTATTGAAGGAGAACTTGGAGCATTGTAAAGAGAAGCCCAAACCAGGTTTGCGGAATGGTGGCTGACAAGGATTGTAAGTTTCAGTCTTTGTTTGATGAATAAAATAATCTCTTTTCCATGTCCCAAATGAATGACATTCCTTTTCTAATTACAGTAACCCCTATGTTACGTCTAGACCGATATTCATCCTTACCTAGAGACAAATTGACCAGTATCGAAGACCTTGAGTTTGATCTAAAATTCGAACACTCCCTGTTCAGAACTAGGTCTGAATCTCGTTTAGACGAGACCATATTTGACGAAAAAAAATTCCAAGATTTGATTCTAGCTTCCTTTGTCAAGATTATAGTGACTCTTGTCTGAAACCGACAGCCACTCTGACCCCTCACAACAACTATGGTAGCCCGAATTTCTCCTCTCATACTGCCTGCTCTATTGCATGACTTACCCCAGGACTACAACCTAAGGATTAATCTATATGATGTTGAAGGTAACATATCATCCTAGAAGCACCTGGACTGGTTCAATGATTTCATAGACTTAGAAGAGGTGGATTTCGCAGATGTGAAAATGAGGTTGTTTACACAAATACTTGCAGGAGATGTAAGAAAATCGTTCAGAGCCCTTGCACCAGGAAGTATCGTAGATTTCGCATCTTTTGAGACACTCTTCCTTGCCAGATGGGGAGATAAGAAAAACCCCCTTCAGTTGTTGACATAGTACAACAATATGAAGAGGTCGCCTAAAGAAACAGTGCAAGAGTTTTTGGCTAGATTCATGAAAGTATATAATGCGATTCCTGATGAAGTAAAACCCCCACCCAAAGCTGCTCAGCTCAGATATGTTGATTCTTTTGAAAGTGATTTTTCTTTATTATTGAGAGAACGAAAATGTGCCATGTTAGATGATATGATGACAGATGCCATTGAATTCAAAGTAAACCTAATGTCTTCAAGAAAAATGAAAGCTAATTATGACATAAACATGAGCAAAACTCAAGATAAAGCACAAACTTCCACATCACAAACATCAGAAGAAAGATTCAAAGCGATGATGAGAAACATGGAAAGGATGTTGGAAAGAATGGCATTGGGAAATATACCCAAACCTAGAGAACAGGTCAATGACCCACCTAGAAATCCGAGAAGACCCACCGGTCCACAAATAAGGCAAAGAGAGCAGAGAAACCAGGGTAATCAAGCAGCTCAAGCAGACCAAACAAATCAGGGAAATCAAGGAAATCAGGGAGAACACCAAATAAGGCCTCCTTTTCAAAATAATTATGTGAATGAAGATTATGATGGATATTTTGAAAATAATGTGAACAGTTGTGATGACAAAGAAACTGAGGTGTTTTTTACCAAAGAAGAACACGACCAGTTCATGGATGCGAGTGAAATTTTTTTGCAAGATGAAGATGAGAGGATATCAGTAGAAAGAGAATATTATGAGACCGGATTGCAAAATTCCATCATGCAATTCCAAAGGAAATACAATCTCTGAAATCAAAAGGTGCCTCCAAATCCTCTGAAAGGTAATCCCCCAAAGGCAAACTCCACCAAATATGCTCAGAGTAATGTGCCCTCTTCTAGTCAACCCAAAAAAGAATTCATGAGAAAATATCCAACTGCAAAGGATTCCACTATGAAAGACTCTTCTACAAAGGATGCTATGGATAAGGGCAAGAAGAAAGAGGAACCGCAAAATAAAATATTGACAAGAAAAGAAACTGTCACTAAAGAGGTAGAAAAAACTCTGTCCTCTTTTAACTTCGAAAGTGAGATGGCTAAGATTAAAATTTCAGTACCATTTAATTAATTGATCAGAAATAGTGAATACAGAAGTTAGATCATCAAGATGCTTAAGATGGGATAGACCTCTGATACTATGAACATACAAGATGATCACCCATCCATCTCATTTGGGTCAAGAGTAGAAGAAAGAGGTGAAAGTGAAGAAGTTCCTCCTTTCTATGTCAGCTTAAAAATCCACGACATGACTTTACACAATGCTATGCTGGACTCCAGAGCATCTCACAACCTGATGCCTAAAGTGGTCATGGACCAACTAGGCCTTGAGGTCAAAAGACCTTATAAAGATTTGTTCTCTTTTGATTCAAGGAAGGTGAAATGCCTTGGCATGATAAAAGACATGGTCATTTCTCAAGCACAAATCCCAGCAAAAAATATGGTGATGGACGTGGTGGTCGATAATATCCCTCGGAAATTCAGCATGTTGTTGTCTAGGTCACGGGCTACAAAACTAAAAGGAACCCTCCAAATGGACATGTCATATGCCACTATTCTTGTCTTTGGTCAAGACAGAAGATTGTACATGGAATTTCTACTAAAATATATGGTCAGAAACAAATTGGAACCTACCAACCATCCTATCTACGCATTAAGCACTGAGTTGGGGTCTTCCATTTTCTTCAATGATATATGCTCCAGAGCATAGGAGACAGAAATAGTCCTTGCAGATAAAGGTATACCCGGGCAGTAGTTGGAGGAAATTTCGGAACAACAGGGTGACCTAAAAGATTAGATATGGAAAATGAACTTCGATGGAGTTGCATGCAGAGAAGGAGCTGGAGATGGCGTGTGGATAAATCATCCCAAAGGAGATGCGGAATTGTGCTCTTACAAACTCGTTTTTGAATGCACAAATAATATGGCCGAGTATGAAGTGTTAATACTGGGATTGAAATTTTTGGAAGAGTTGGGTGCCAAAAGGATTGTTGTACTTGGAGATTCTGAACTCATCATAAATCAAATCAAAGGCATCTACTAGGCCAGACATCCTATAATAAAGGCTTACAGAAATATGGTGTTAGAACTCCTTGAGAAATTTTCAGAATGCAACCTTTCAACAATTCTACGGGAACAAAATCAGGTTGCCTATGCACTCGCCACTTCAGCAACAGTTTTCAAAGTCCCCATTTTTCCCGAAAAAGATATAAGGTTGAAGTCAAGTACAGACCAACAATACCAGACAATATGAAACATTGAAAAGTCTTCAAGGATGATAAACAGATAGAAAGCTTCCTCAGAATGGAAAATGAGTTCGAGAATTTAAGCATTGATGATGAATATTGTGATGATGAAGTAGATGCAACTGCTTTCACCAAAGAAGGATACTTTGACAATCAAATTGCTGGCAGAGATATTGTGTAGCTAAGGAGAAACATTATCCCCAAAGGTCTAGTACCATTAGAAAAACTTTTTGATAACAACGATGTGGCCAGAAGTCCAAAGATCACAGTAGATGAAGGGGATGTGGAAGACTGTAATATTGGGACTCCAGAAGACCCAAAGATCATTAAAATGTCCAAGAAGCTCAGCCCTGAAGTCAAAGAAAAGTATGTAAAATTAATGAAAGAATTCCCTAATGTCTTTGCCTGGAGCTACGATGAGTTCAAAGTTTATGATACTAGTATAATCAAGCATGTTGTCCCGATAAAAGAAGATCCCAAGCCATTTAAATAGAAGTTAAGAAGAATAAACCCTCTATTGTTACCATTGATAGAGAAATAAGTAAAGAAATTGTTTGAAGCAAAAATCATAGTGTCCTTGAGATTCTCCAAATGGGTAGCCAATCTAGTGCCTGTCAGAAAAAAGAGTGGAGAGATCAGATTGTGTGTGGACTTCAGAAATCTGAACAAGGTATATGTTAAACATAACTACCCTTTACCCAAAATGGACCACATTATACAGAAGGTAGTGGGCTCTCAAAGGATGTCAATGTTAGACAGTTTCTCGGGTTACAACCAGATCACAGTACATCTTGACGATCAAGAAAAGACAACGTTCACCACACCTTGGGGAACATTCATGTACGCCAAAATGTCATTTGGGCTTATGAATGTTGGAGAAACATTTCAGAGGGCTATGGACATAACCTTTGCAGATGAAAAGGATAAATTTATTGTTATATACCTTGATGACATTATTGTGTATTCTGCTACACATGAGGAACACATCAAACATCTTAGAAGAGTGTTCAAAAAATGCAGAAAATTTGGCATATCATTGAACCCGAAAAAATCAAATTTTTCCATGGAAGAAGGGAAGCTCTTAGGGCACATCATTTATAAGGAAGTAATAAAGGTCGACCCCAGCAGGGTTGAAGGAATTTTGAATATTGGCATACCCAGAAGCAAAAAAAAGTACAATCCTTTCTAGGTAAAGTAAATTTCCTGAGAAGATTTATTCCTAATTTAGCAGAGATCATAAAGCATATCACCAACATGTTAAAGAAGGGAAATGAAATCAAATGGATCCCTAAGGCTAGAAAATCTTTTGAAGACATCAAGGTATCATTGACTAAGGCTCCTGTGCTGGCTAGTCCAAATTTCAAGAAAGATTTCATAGTATTGTATTTCGCTTTAGAACACACAATTGTAGGTGTATTACTCCAGAAGGATGACCAGAATTTTGAGAAGCCCATAGCATACTACAGTAAGACATTGAGAGATGCTCCTTTGAAGTATGACATCATGGAAAAGAAGACATATGATTTGGTCAAAGAATTGAAATAATTCAGGTTGTATATTCTACATTCACATACTACTGCTTATGTCCCCAACAACTCATTAAAAGACATCTTAACACAACTTGATCCTGAAGGAAAGAGGGGAAAATGGATTGCAGTACTATTAGAATATGATCTCAAAATCAAGCCCACGAAGTTGATCAAAGGGCAGGGATTTGCTAGACTAATGGCTCAAACAAAATCTGAGCTCTTGGGGATAAATTTCACTACAGATGCATCAGAGGATACAGCAGAGGAAGAAAGGGAGACTCCACGAATATCTCAAAAATTTCTTGACTCTACATGGTATGCAGTGTAGTGGCCATATAAATTAAACATCCATTAATTCTACAACATAACAGTAAAATTTAATAATTTCTTTATATGAGCACGTTCACATATAAATTTATCAACACATAATAAAATTTTATAGCAAAATAAAACAAATACACCATTTAAATTACCTGGGTCTGATGCTAATTCACCTTGCTGCCTTGTTGTTGCCTTGTTGACCGCTGTTGAACTGTGTAAACACTACCCAAACCTACTATCCTCCCTGCCAACTAGGACAACTACCTAGCTCTAGAATATCATATGGATATCCTGCCCCCCATGCCCAAAACCTCCAGCAACCCTGGTGCCTGTACTGATCCAATCCCACTCCAAAACTCCACTCCTCTCTGCAAATCCAAGAGCCCCCAAAAATCAATCCCCCATCTCCTGTAGAATGACCTCCCGTAAACCTCCTTCCCCTCCATAATCCTCCTTCACCGACTTCCCCCTCATTTAATTCCCTACCTAACCCATTTATTACCTTATCTTATCCTTTCGTCATTAATGCCCCTTATCCCCTTTATTTATTATTTTATCCTATATTTAATGTCTTACCCCTTTGAATTAATATCTTATCCCTTTCTGTGTATGTGACTCTTAATTTAACAAAATAATTTATTAACCCCCCTTTAATCCTTTACTTAATTAATTAATGAGTCAATTAATAATTAATTAATCCTTGAAAATCGTGAATAACTAATTAATAATAATTAATTAGTTAATGTTATTTTAAGAAACAATTATTGTTTAGCTAATCTTTTGGGATAGTTAGATTATTAAATTAATTATAATTAATAATCCTATACATCTATTTAAGCAGGTTCGTTACATGCAGACATTATCTTTGTGTTAAAAAATCTGCAAGCTCCTCCTGAATATAGTAAAACAAAGGATAGGTTCTTGAAACTTAAGGTGGAAAAATTATGTATTGTTAATGAATTACTGTACTGGAAAGACCCAAGATGGATTTTACTGAGTTGTTTGATAGAAGAAGAAGTAGAAAGAACCATCAAGGAGTTCCATAAAGGAAACTGTGGAGATCATCATTATTGGAAGACAACTGTACACAAAATGTTGAGAGTTGGTTTTTACTGGCCTAGTATTTTCCATGATTTTATAAGGAAGTGTCAAAGTGCCATGAATGTCAAATCTTTGACTGGAAAGGAAAATTAAAGTCTCTACCATTGAAGTCCATTTCAGTAGAAGCTCCTTTCAGGCAATGGGGCCTGGATTTCAAAGGACAGATACACCCACAATCTTCAGCTCAACACAAATGGATCCTGACTACAACAAATTATTTTACTAAATGGATTGAGGTTGTTCCTACCAGAAAAGCTACAGATGACGTTATCATTCGATTCTTAGAAGAAAATATTATGTCCAGATTCGGATGTCTGGTCAAGATTATAACAGACAATGCGGCGGCCTTTAAGTCTAAAAAGTTGGAGAAATTCTGCAGTGATTACAATATTACTCTTGGCCATTCTATGTCATACTACCTGCAAGGAAATGGATTAGCCGAGTCTTCGAACAAAAGCCTAGTCAGAATCATCAAAAAATTGTTGCAGGAGAATTAAAAGTCGTGGCACAAGAAGATTATTTATGCGCTATGGGTTGACAGGATATCCCTAAAAATATCTATTTCCACATCTCCTTTCCAGATCATTTATGGTACAGAATCCATCTTTCCTACGGCACTCGGATTGTTGGTAATGAATTTGTTACAGGAGAAAGAAGCAGAGATGAATGTCAGTCGGAGAAGGGAGGATGAACTCATCGGCGTGCAACAGACCAAAGAAAGGACTTTCAATAACGCCAAACTACGTCAAGAGAAAATCAAGGAAGCTTTCGACAGACGTACCAAAGCAGATGACTTCAAACTTGGAGACTGGGTACTAAGATGGGATGGTAAGAACTAAAATAAAGGTAAACAAAATTTGATCACCTGTGGCTGGGCCCGTTCAAAATTATAGCTTACTGTGGGAGCAATGCCTATTTGTTGGAGGAAAGTAATGGAGAACTCATCGAAGGAGGGCCTGTGAATGGAAGGTTACTCAATCACTACGTCGTTTCACAAATCATCACTCATCATTCATTGTACATAGTCACTTTGCATGTTTTTTTTTATTTAAGTGTGAAAATCGAAATAAAAACAACATGGTTGAAGGTCGAGGTGAAGGCCCTAAGCTATGTTGAGTAGGTTCAAAGTTTTTGAGTAAAAATAAATGGATTCAGATCACACACATGAGATTACAGCCCAATGGTTAGGCACTCAGTCTACAGTTATTTGCTACCTCATGGGGAGGATAGCATCCCCAGTTGGAGCCAATATGCTGGGACATAGACTCTGTTGATTTTGTTTGGCCATGCTGCATGGTGACCTCCATCTCTGCGCAGGTTTCTAGATTGGCCAATTTATCGAATCCTTCATCTGGCTCGTGTTCATAGGGACATTTTTTACTCCCCAATATCCTCTTTGATATGATATGATGCAGATCATATCTTCTTCGTTGCAACTGTGTGAAACCAAATTCATTGAGCTTGGATTGAATCTGGGTTAAATAGGATTTATTCTTCACCACAAAGGGGCTCACTACGAATGGAAATTTCAGATTAGAAGCCTTGTGTGCTTTCAAGAAATGTTCAGTCTCCGATATAGTCCTTTGTCTTATAAATTCCAAAGAAAAGACCCTAGGAGTCAGAAAAACTGGTAATAGGTGAGGTCCTTCATGGTATCCATATACCCAAATCACAGTGGACTGTGTGAATAGCACCCAGTATCCTACCATGTTCTCTGGATTTGGCTACAACGAGTTCTTCATTTCTTCTAGAACTCTTGGCAGATCTATACCAAAAATGAGCATGTAAATCCTGGACATGATCTTGTTGATGAAGATGAGCATGGTACTCTTCTGACACTCGGTCGAAATAAATGCAGCCTCGGGAAGCTCGGTGTTGTTAGATCCCAAAAACATTCTCAATAGGTGAGAGTAGAATCTGAAATGTCTTAATGAGCTGAAATTAACCAGCTGTTGATGTATATTTTCTACAATAAATTCATCAAAACTAACACGGACTGACTGCCTAGATAGGAAGAAAATCAACAGGAACCCTAACATAACCCCTACCACAAGCTTGTCATTGTCTAGACCTAGAATTTGACTCAGCAGAGAACAATCCCCCTGGACTTTGACAATCATGATGCTTATACTGACAGGCAAGGATAGACTTTCTGAATGATGTTTGCAGAAACAGGGTTTTTACCTCGGGCAAGCATTCTCTATAAATCATAATCATTCTCTATTCCTCAAAGGGTTTCGAAACTGTGGGGGAGGCATCTGGTATATTGAGAGCATGTTGGAGCGATGGACCATCTACTTTACACAGAACTTCTGACCCTAATTTGTTTAAAATGACTCTTTCTCCCTGGGAATATTGCTCTGCACACCAACTTAATAGTCCTTAATATGCAAAATGTAAAATGTTTGGCGATATTTTTGTAAAAATTTTCAAATTTCTAAGGATTTTATATACTTTCTATAAATTTTTGGCGATTTTTAAGGTAAAATTTTTTATTCCATGGAATTTAGGCAAATCGTTTTTAAAAAAAATGGAAATTGGCGAATCATTTTTTGGGAAAAACCATGGAAAATTAACCCATTTGCGAAATTTAGCCCCTAAAATCATCTATACTTAAAAGTGATACAAAACCAAATACTTATCAAATATGCCTTTTGACTTTCAAATACAAGTATTCAAAGTGATCAATAGATACGGTGATTTTACTTTGTTTGTTTTCCTCAAGAATTCTTGAGAGAGCTTGGAGATCATGAACTATTGACAAAGATTGAAGAGTTGTTGGGAAAATTGTTAGTTGGGCAAATTGAGCTTGGAGATAGGGAACTATTGAAAAAGCTTGAAGAGTTGTTGGGCACATTGTTAGTCGGGAAAATGGTTAGTTGTCCATAAAGTACCTTGCTTTTCTGAATTGTTGGCATGTGGACTTTATGAATAAATTGGTATTGTTGTAAGATGATTAATGTGGTATACACTCTTAGGTAGAAGGTATCTATTCGTATTACTTGCTTCCATTGTCATAAATGTTAGTATACGTAGAAGCTTATAAACTATTGTGTGTGACTTCTTCCATTATGAAATAATTTTTTTACTTTAAGTATATTAGATATATTTAATATGTACCAATTTTAAATATGTGAAAGAGATACTGACTAATATTTTTTTTATGTAAGAAAACTAAATAACTTGGGGAAGAGCGCATTTGCAGGCCCTGTAAGCGGAAGTGCCCCTAAGGAATTTATTTATATCCAACTGCTTTCTGAATTGACTAAAGAATTTATACGCTCAAATTGAGGAGGCACCATCCTGAGCCGGAAGTGTTGATGATGACGTGCCAATTATTACGCCATATAATCATGGTGGCATGTTTTGTTGGAGCCGTGTGCATCTATGCGCTTATCATTGCAAATGGTCAAATTTCGGCCATTCATTGCAAACCACTCATTGCAAATATGTATTCTTAAAAAACGAATGGAATTGTTGATTTTAGTACATAGAGTGGTTTGTGGTTTTTATGATGTTTAATCGATTTAAATGTTTAAAAATGTAATTTAAACAATGTAAAATTATAATTTTGTCAATAATTGATTTATTAGATTAAATAAAAATGATTAACAAAAATAAAATACATAATATATTTAAAATATTAACATTGTAAATTATCAAACTATTTATTTTCAAATTCTAACAGAAATTAAACTATTTAATTTTAAATTCTGATAAAAACTATGCCTAGTTAATGATAGGATCGTAAACTTTAATTAAAACCTGATAGGTTTCATCCTCACCGGCCCTTGTTTTTGGTAAGAATTTATTTAGCCCCCCATTTCATGTGTGACAAATTGTTGTAAATTTTTGTTGAAAATATGAAAATGTCTATTCTGGAGGAGCAATGAAATCTTCAATTTTGATCTCTTTGGAATACATAAAGAAGGGTTGTACCTTCATGGGAATCATATTGAAATGATGATCCTTATGACTCGAATAATTCAATTTGTCTAATATTCCGGAAAAAAATGGAAAGCGATAACTAGTGCTATCTGATTACACTGCTCCACTATGGATTCTTGTTACAAGCGATAAATTATTGGGCCTTTGGGAAAAGGATTTGCTACCCCACGTTGTAGTTTGCAATTCTTCTCATGCCATTTGTACACATGCATATCCATGTCATGTTAGAGCATTCGAGAAGGGATATAAAAGGAGCGAGATGATGTTGTACATGGTGAGGATCATGGATGAAAAGGCAATCTTTCAAATATTCCACTTCAAGACAAATACTCCTAGACTTGGCTTTGAGATTCTCTAATCTAGGTGGATATTGGTGGCCACCCACCTTTTCCAACTGGCTCAAAACAGTTTTTTGGCAATTTTGGTAATTTACTATTTTTAACAATTTTTAACTTTCGATGTCATTTTGAGGGCCTAAATGAAAGTTTTTGGGGATCAATCTTCTCAATGATAGTCAAAGGCTTTGATTGAGCCTCCAAAATGAATCGCCTCGATGATACCTTTCCAACGAGCTATTGTGCGCCCCAAACAGAGATCGTATGCCAAAGTTATGCCCCCGAGAAGTTGATATACCAAACTACCCAAAACGGGGTCCACAAAACTGTTGGCTTTTCAACTTTCGGGGTTAGGGTTTTGGATTTTATTTATGACAAAAAGGCCTTTGGAGACTCATTGTAAAATCATCTTCTTGTGAATGCAAGTAGCAGACACATCTCTTCTCAGAGATAAACTGCCACCATTCTAGCGAGTCTTTCACTATGTATTTTTACAGTCTTTGTACATTTTCGCTCATTAATAGAAAATTGTGTATTACTATATCTCTGTGTTTGTGGTTGCATCCCTGATACATTTTTGTTATATTATTGGATATCCGAGATATCTTTGTACCTTTCTTTATTATATCTCCCCTCTCATTTTGTGCCGAAAATAATCCGGATCATTCTCAACCTACAATAAAGTGTACTAAAGGTGCACCTAGAACATTACCACACATAAAATATTGTACACATATAAAATCACAACATCAAACAATAATTCACCTTACTCCATAAGCTTGCAGTGACTTTCTCACAAATTCTTCCATTCAAGAGATTCCCAAGTACAAAATGGAGAGAGAAAACCTTTATATAGGTTTTAGATCAACTCTCCTCTACAATAAAATATTATTTTCCCCTACAAATATTTAAATATTTACACCAACATACCAAGTGGGTGAATTAGGTCAAAAAGCCCATAGGAAAAACTTAGATACAATGTTCTAGATGAGTGTAGTGTCAAATGTCAACTTCCTCCATCATCTAGCTCATGAAAAGGTAAAATATGAGTCTGATTTATCCTCCTCATGTGCAAGGTGCTCTCCAAGATATAACAATATCAATAAAAGAATACAACTACTTGGTCAATGAGGTAGGGTGCTCTCCTCGATATGTGCATGGAAGCCAAGTGTACGATCTCCATGATGAGGGTGCTTTTCTAGAAATAACCACCTTCAAATAATAATACTATTCCTTGGTCAAATGAGTAGGGAGAATTTCCAGCTAGATGAGTAATTTTTCAAGTGTATAACTTCATTTATGAGTGCACTCTTCTAGAAATGTATGTGAAATCCAAGTGTAATGTTTGAGAACTTCTTCTGGAATCCTTTAGACCAATAAATAATATAAAACACTTCCATAAACTAGTGCACCCTTGGTCTTTGAGAATTCTTGACTGAGACACTAAAATATAGAAATTATAAAATAATCCCTCAAGCAACTACAACCTTGAAGATTAAGCCTTTTTTGCCCATTTGACTAGAAAATAATAATAAAATGGCTCCTTAACTAGTGTGCCCTTATTTTTGGTTCTTTGTGGACATATTTGAATAAAATTAAAACATCAAATTATCCTTTTGACAAATGTTCCCTAGGGAAGAGTGCCTTTTGTCCACTTAACAACCTTGTTATGGAGAAAATATCATGGGTGGATGGTAAGATGTCCCTATAGTATGCCTACCAATCCTAGACAAACAGAGGGATTGACCTCTATGGTTTTCCTAGAAAAAATCAATAAGATTCAATATTACACAAGGAAATGAAAGAATGGCATACCTTGTTTTGAAGGCTTTCCTTCACATGTCCTAGCTACTGCAGTCCTAAAGTTCCAACTCCATCTTGTACGACCTACTTCCTTCACACAAGAGAAAAAAAACACCACTCTATTTCTCTTCCTAGTGTTAGCATCCTAGATCTAGATTGGATCTAACCTGATCTATAATAAAATAAACCAAATGTGAACATTTATGCATAAAATACAAACATTCATAAGGGAAAATCAATGATCTATTACTTTGAATAATGAGAATACATCAATACAATTACCTATTGGTGTAGATGCATTACCCTTTGCCCCTTGCTCTTCCTCATCTCTTCAACCAGGTTAGGAAACCTGACTGCAACTTATGTAGATGGAGCAACTTTGATTTTTGGCAACATAGATTTCTAAATGATTCTTCTTCCTCATGCTGAAGATTTTCCTTCTTTATGTAGATCCTTGGAAGAGGCTTGGGAGAGCTTCTATATATTCTAGAGACCAATGGATACTCAAATGATGTGAGTTCCAAGGCTCATGCTACGAATAACCAACTCATCCTTCGCTTGTTCTTTGAAACTCAACGAATCTACAATGTTACAGAGGGTGTCGTAGGTTTCACTATACCTAACCACTGATGCGTCACTTGTTGTCAATGTATGACAAGAAACACCCTACAAAAATGTTCTGAATCTTAAGCCAGAGTTGTGTCTTGGCTTTCATCTTCTACAATATTCACTTTTGGACCTGTAAGGTGCAAATTAAGGATATAACAAACCTCCTTCATAATACAATAGTCATCCATGCATGGGCCATTAAAGAGAGAGAAAGAGTGTGCCCTTCAAAAATGTGCATTTGTGTCCATTTTAACCAAGTGAATCATGAATATCTCAACATAGAGAGTGTTCCTTAAGTACTTTTGCAGATGGGTCTTAATCAAATATGATGACCTCCTGACCTATTATCCCACATGTGTAGATTTTAAATCTACTCTTCGTATAGATCTGAAATTCTAGCTACTCTATAACTTTTCACCCGACCCAAAATTATCATTGCTATGCATGTCCAAATTTATATTTAGATTGTCGAAATTATTTAGTAGGTACTAAATCCTCTAGTCAATGCAATTCCTCAATGTGTTTTCCTTGTTCCAAACCTCCTCTTGATACTTGGGTGCTTAACTTTAGCGCTCTTCAAATCGACACTCATCTCCTCTATCTTACACATGATCTAGCACTATAACCATGCAAAACCCTCGCTCGCTGGCTCCTTTCACATATGGTCCAACACCTTAAACCATGCGACCAAGCGCTATGACCTTGTTCTTATCGTTGCCATCAAATTTCCTTTATCGAGAAACAAATGCAACATCCAATCGTCTAGACTCGACAATAACTCTAGTCCCTCCACAAGACCACACTCTGTGACCATGTGATATATCTTATCGATACTAACAGTATCATCATTGACACTTTATTATCTACAAAAAACACAAGAATTAAATTGTCTCAACCTGATGGACTGGACCCCACTCAAAAACTACGCTCCAACGATACACTACCATGTGTTTTTCATGTGTCTCATTTTCACTTGAGGATCCAAATGCCACGTGTTCACTTCATATTCATTAATTCCATCTATCCTAGTCTCTGTCAACAACCATGTGTCTCTTATGTATCCATTGATCTATTAAAATTTGAATATATATTAGTCATTGATTGATGTTGATTTACTGGAGTTCCTCCAACCATTGGACTCTGATGGCTCTACTTTGAGAACCAATAAAATGTTTCCTTCATACCATCAACCTAGATTACTCTAAACAGATCTGCACCATATGTCAGAGTCTCTCTTCTACAATCTAAACTGTTGGTCGAAGTTTTTTCTTGACTCTTTCAGACCTATGGATGGTCGCTCCAAACCCTACCATGTGGACTCCCAATGGCCATGGATCTCTCTACTCCCCCGATCAATCTACATCATTGATCAGACTACCTTCGTTGAAGTATTCGTTGTTGTTTCACTTCGAAATACTAAATCTGAAATCCTTTTGCTATCGTATCAAACTCCAATCACGTGACAACTTTCCGTCGTCGATCCAGAACTATTGATGGTCACAATCTCTTCTAGGTTTTGGGACTTGAGTTAGTCTAAAAGACTAAGAGTCTCATTCATTGATCCTTCCAGTTATCAACGGTCATAATTGGGTCTTCTCTTCTCTACAATTCTAATCCTATCCATCCAAACTTAAACTCATGAATGAAGTCCTGGTCCCATCAATCAATGATCACAACTAACTATTGTCCTTGAATGGGCAGTTGTTGTTCCTTCTTGCCTGCAAAGGGTTCCTTTCTCTGGTTCATCTTCATTTTCACTCTAATTCATCTCGCCTTTCGACTGTAGATTAATTCAATATGTAATCATCTTTGTTTTATCAATCCTCCTTTTAACTATGATCCTTTCAACGAACCTACATTCTCCAATTTAAGGATTTCATAACATAATTGAACCCCAAACATGCACACACAAATTGGGTAAACAATCTACATACAAAGGATATGATATGGGTTTTAGTACTCAACACTTTTTCCAATGATACACAAATATGCCAGATAAATACATAGAATTATATTAAATCAATTATTGTACATAAAACTACAGTCAGAACTTGTCTCTCTTCCCGATCTCATAGTTTGGGCTTCTCCCCTTTGGCTCGATTTTTGGTAATCAACCTCTTCTCAACACATTGGCTTGATTTTGTATTCAATTGGCCACACATCCCATTCTTGTAGGCTTACACTTTATACATGAGGATTTTGACACTCGAATTAGGTTTAGATCCTAAAACCCCTTTCTCAATAATCTATACCATACTTCATATCCAAAAAATCCTCACTCACTCCTAAATCTCTTTAGATATCTAGAAACTTTTGGGATCTGCTAAACCAAACCAGATTCAATTACACATTAATCTCAACTCAACAAAAATTTCAATTCAACAACCTCTATCCTATGAAATCCTTCTAGAACTCAATAAAACATAGGAAATTACAATATTTCAAGCTTAGGGAACCCACTCCCATGGAAAATCAAAATAACCCTTAGGTCTAATCAACAAGGTTAATTTAGGAGGAAAATTTCCCCTGCATCAGACTATCAAGGTTAAAATGTTTCATGATATCCTGATCATGAGTCTTCAACTATTTAAGTACTCCTAGATCCCAAACCATATGTTGTTTTCCACTTGTCTTACTGTCTTCTACCTTGTTGATATCATCTTTCTCAGCTAATTTCAATTTATGGCTGACTTTTTGTCTCATCCCATGGTACCTCCATATGGACTTCTTCATCATTAGTTTCCACGTTTCATCTATTTCAATGTCCATCTCTGTCCTTTGTTGGTTTTGTCCTTCATATGGAATCCATACATATGCTACCACCTCTTTGGTATTCATATCTCTGATGTCCTCATGTCCATGGAAATACTCTTCAAAATATGCATCGTTCTGTTGTATTAGAAATTCCCCTTCCCTAGATAACTATTCATCCTGTGGTTGCCTATGATTCACATACTCAAATAAATAATTTGTTGGAAAAACTAATATTTCTTCTTTACCTCTTGATGCCTCAAATTCTTCCTTTACATCAGGTATCATTGAATATTTTATGTTTGCAACAACTATGCAGTCTTGGTCAATCCTTGGATTGATCAACCACTTTTCCAGTAGTCTTAGCTCTTCATCAAAATATCTCAACATTATATCTGAATGCTTCTCTCCAAATCCTTTATTTTCTTAGTGGTTGTATTCATAACCGACATACATACACCAATTATTAGTTTGAAATCCATGAGAATCATGGGTCTCATCTAGCATCATATCCTTGTGTTAGTCTGAGCATCCCATCAAAATTTCATCCTCAATATTTGCTTCCTCATTTACAAGTTGTGTATAGTCTTCAATCTGACTATTTTCATGAGATGATAATATCTCATCCTCCTTCATAAAAAATTCTGATTTTGTTTTTCTTCCATTCCTTTAGAAAGCATACTTTCACCTTCATCAATCTTTATGACAGTTCTAGATGACTATCCAATTTCATCCTTTGCACAACCTGTAAACACACACAAATCATTAGTTTCAAAAATATAAGGTTCGATATCCTCATTTGATGCCTCTTTCAGCACATCCTTATGTTGATATGAAATTTCCACACAGTCTATCAGACTTGCAATAAGCCTCTCATCAATATATTTATTCTCTTCTCCAAGCAATGATCATTGCTTTGGTTCACATAAGTGAACTATTTCCTCTAATAGTGAGCTCTGTCTGAACTCAAGTTGCTACATGTATTTATTTTTGACAGTTTTCTTAGTACCTTGGCATATTTCATTGTCAAATTTATAAAGAAATAAACTAAACTTATGGTAATGTTCATGAATGTAGGGAAAAGAAGCTCTAGAATCAATATTGAATACTTAAATAAGAGGGAAACTCAAGACATAAACAAATTTCTGCAGAGTGTCTGATACATATCAACATAGAACTTCTCTTTTTGGGTGTCTTTCTCATTGGTACATTTAATTATTGTGTAAGTCTCATCAGTAAGATAATAGTCATAGAATCCCCTAAACATGATGAAAACAAAATGTGGCTACACAAAGGAGGCATATGTTAGTGAAGGAGTGAGAGTACTGGTTGCAGAAAAGTGTAATAATATGTTAGATAATGATATGTCACTTCTTCTCCCTGTAGGATTATAGCAACTTACATGTTAACTGGGATGTGACTAAAGTTGAAACAAGATTCTATACATAGTTTGAATTTGTTTTCGGTGACAATAATGTTGACCAAATTTTTTGAGAAAAAGATTTAAAATATGACATATAAAACATTCCACAGACAATTCCTTGACATCTATATAAGAATTTGAATAGGATTGCATATTTTACCCATTTCTCTAGAACAAGTTAGATTCTCTCTAAGTGGTCAATAACAAAGAGTTGGTTAACAATATTGTTACTGTTTTTTTGTGCCCTCAAACAATTGATACTACAACCTTCAACCCTGAATGCAATCGCCATTTATTTGATGGAGGCTTACCAAATGAGAGACAAAGGTAAATACAGGATTTGGAATTCCTAAGGTTCACACCAGTATTCAAACTAAAGAGCAACAAAGTTAGGGAAATGATGTTGGGTGGTGGGCCTTTGGAAACACAATTTATGAACATTGCACTTCTAGATAGAAGTGACAATGATAAAAAGACAAGTTTAAGTATAATGCTATCCTTTGTTCTCTTTTCGTGAGAACAATAATTTTGTGTTGGTTGTCCTATTAAAAAATTATTTTAAATGGCATAGATATAGATAGTCATAAAGAAATAGTTTTGGTATTTTGGATACCTCTAGGAAATAATTTTGGAATATTTTTTGGAAAATTGTAACTAGTGAAGATGTTTGATAGTTTACTAAGCTAGGGTGACATCCATAAATGAAAAATATTGATTAAGATATATCTCTTTAAACAGGTGTTTCATATTATTTCTGCAAGGGATATCATTGGGCAAAGTTAACTTTTATTTACAAGTATAGTTTAATAATTAATTAAATATGGAGATGAGGTCTAGCTTTGTTGGTTAAGAGGAGAATTATTATCCTAGCCACCATGAAATTCTTGTGCCTCATTGAAAAATTGCCTCCACAAGGAGTTGTTTGACAGATTAGATTCCACAAGTCTCAGGTTGAAATTCTTACCATTGACCAGAAAAATTTTAGACAAAAAACATAAAACAAATATGTATATGAAAAACATATTTATATTATCTATTTTGAGCGGTTTCGAGAATTAAAACCTGTTTCAATATGCAAATATACCATGATAATTCCCTCTCTAATATGTGTGCTATTTGCTAAATTCAAAGGCTTCATCTTAGTGAAAGTTAAAATAGGTCAAAGTTCAAACGTTCCAGGTTGCTTGTATTGAGAGGGTTTATGTGTATTGTAGTATAGTACTTTACTTTTTTTTAAGGAAATCGTCAGTGGGTCTAATCTTGAAGGAAATTGATAGAAGGATAATCAAACATGATAATTGGTCAATTGTCTTTATCTCTGTACAAGTTGTCTTTATTACCTTCACAAGCCTCATAAGAAACAATTTAAGGAAGTACAAAAGTGAGGAGAGGATCAAGGTCCATTCAAATAATAACCTATGAAATGTATTAGTTGTTACCAAGCTTAATTCTATTCAGAAAAATAGAATCATTATAAGTTGAGATCCATTTTTCCCTACAGTATTTGTTGGTAGAATTGATACATAGGGCTCCATTAAATTTTGTTTCTCTTTCCCTCACTTTTCTTATTCTCTTAAGTGGGAAATTGGATCTACCAACTTGAGTTGTATGAGGTTAATGCCAACTTTCTAGCAATGTTTGAACTTCTCACTGAAACCTATTAAAAATGGAGATGGTTAATGACAATACATGTATAGCATAAGTTTGTACTTTATTACTTACTCCTATTCTTTATATTTTTCGTTATAGCATTTGGTTCACCTTGCCAACAATTCAAGTAGAGTTTTGTTGATTAAAATAGCGATGTCTCTTATGTCCTATTTACATGTGTGTCTTCTTGACTGCATACTATAATATCTTGGGTCTTTGCATTTAGAGTAAATCTATTTTCTGCTCTTTGGACTATATGGCTAGTGCCTTTACCCATGAATGCCTATGGCACACTATGCCTACCACAAGGTACTTCACATAAAATATCAGTTTTGTGTAGTTTCTGCAATTATATTGCTGAGTGTTTTACTTGAAATTCTACAATTAATTATTTCTTTTAAGTCTTGAATAGTAATTCAATTGCATGAGGAATCGATTTCCATGTCCCTGCAACAAAACCTCAAACACAACTTTGTTGATGTTGAATGCATTGTAAATGACTTAGTTTGTACAGGGAGACATGTATGATTTTCTGGGTATTTCGAGTGAAGGTTTAAAATATGAGCAAACAACAAGCCTCGCATGTGGATAAAACTCACATTATGTCGCTTGAAGTTTATCACCATTCTTCATATAACCAAAAGTCACACACTCCCATCTTATAAATATGTGTCTCCACATTCCATCTGTTGGAAGATTGGTTGTTGCCATTGATGTCAACCCTAGTCATGGGTTTTGGACCGCAAGATTGATGAAGGTATTTAGACATGAAGGAAAATGCACATGCAGATACAACACCCATGGATGGATAGTAACTTCTCTTTCTGTTATTTTCATTATGTATCTTTCATTATTCATGTTTTCTTATCCATACTTTCTTATATATGATATCAATATTCTATTTCATGGAAGTATCGATCATGCTTCTACAATCACTGGCTATGTGTCCATAGTTATGACATTTGTAACACTCAATGTTACGTGCGACCACATAGGCATGTTTTTCTTTAACATTTTGTTTATAATCCCTGCAATATGCAACCTTATGTCCAAAGTTAGTACAATAAAAACAATGACCATAAAATAAATTTTCATACCTGGGAGTGAATGATCTTCTTTATGGTGTAGTCCTTCTGAATTTTTTCTTTGACTGATCATGATCATGATCATGATTGAAGCTTCTTTGGGGCTTGAACATGGATGGTATTCTTGAAGATGTATCTTCAATAGTTTTCTTAGATTCTGGTTGACCATGATTCCTTCCTTTGAGTACTTCTGCATAACTCTTTCTATTTTCTTCATTCTTCTTTTCTAGCAACATAGAGTGCTTCTCTTCATTCTCTACAACTGATGTGGATGTTTCTGTCTCTTCAACTTTCTTGTTGAACTTGTCGATTTTGACTCTTAGTGTGACAACTTCTTCTTCAAGATTCTCAACCTCTTCTTCTTTCTTCATTATCTGAGACTTCATAACCTCTTTTTTTCTCTTTGCTTCTTCAAGTTGGATTTTCAATGCAATTATTTCTTCTTCCATTCTTATCTCTTCTTGACCAAACTCTTCCTCAAGTTGGTTTAAATCATTGGTTCTTTCCTTGAGATGATCCATCGATATCTTTTCTCTCTTTTTTGCGTCTTCCTTTTGTGCTGCTATGTTGGCTTCTAAACATTTCTTTTGATATTCTAGAGTTTCTTCAATTCTTCTGGCCTCTTCTAGTTGAGCTCTTAAATTCTTGATGACCTGTTGATCATTTTCATAACTTTGAACACTTTTCTTTTGCTTCATCAATTCTTTCTTGGATGACTTGTTTTCTTCTCTTTCTTTCCTTAGATATTTAATTGCACTCATCAATTTTTCTTTGTAATCAACTTATGCTTCATCATACTCTTCCTCTTATGAATCCGCCTGACATGATGAGCATCTTTCTTCTTGTTCTGTATCTGCATCTGCTTTGGCATTTTTTGAATCTACGATGGGCGAAGAATATATGTCATGTAACTTATCCCAAAGTTCTTTGGTTGATGAACATTTACCAACCTTTTCTCTTACCAGTTTAGGTAATCCTTCCCAGATGAAATCCATTGCTATTTTGTTATTCTTCTTCAATTCCTTCTTAGTTGCAGTCTTTACCCTTTTTGAACTATCATATCCTATAACAACTGATAGTCAAATATAATGTCCCTATGCCTGTAAAAATACTTTCGTCCTTCTGCTCCACATCTCATACTTAAAACCATTCTGACCATTAAACATTCGTACTCCATTCTCAGAATAATCCATGATCTCTTTCCAGTGGTTAAACTGTTTCCTGGAGGAACCTTTCTTTGAAACCAATTGTTGGATTACTGAGAGTGGGGGTGAATCAATAATAGAGAAATTTAATCCCTTTTAACCATATAATCCAAGTGTTATATCAATGAAGCATTATCATCCAATAAATGTAGAGTAAATAAGCAATGAACAAATGAACAATCATACACATACATAGTACACCAGTGTTTTACATGGAAACCCAAATCGGGAGAAAACCACAGGATGCTTTTTCTTATATGTCTTGAAGAATTACATTCATTGGAAGCTCCAACTTCCTTTGTTTTCTAGCTGCAACTGGAAGGAGGCTCCAACCCCCTAGTTTCTCAGGCTACAACCTGAGGGAATATCCAACTCCCCAATTCTCTGGCTACAACCAGAAGGAGGCTACAACTCCCTATGTTCTCCAGCTACAACCAGAAGGTGGCTACAACCACCTGTCCTTGCCCCGTCCTGCCACACTGAAGTAGAAGTAGAATGATGGAACCACTATCACACTATCACTATGAGATATACCGCTGTAAACTTGTACCAATAAATATGAACCATGCATCAACCTGTACCTCAACCTTTAATCAACCTGTACCACAAACAAGTGCATCAACCATGCACCAACCTGTAATCAACCTATACCATAAACAAGTGCATCAACCATGCACCAATCTGTAATCAACCTGTACCATAAACAAGTGCATCCAACCATGTACCAAGTATGGACCAATCATTTGTCAACTACTCATCAACTATGACTCATCAATATGTACCAACATCATCAAGTATACACTTCATGTATGTGCGCCAACTCATCAACTACTTGTCTCAACCATGTACTCAACATGTACCACAACCAAAAGCCCTCATCAATTTCATCATCCAAATCTAATTTGTAGCTCTATAATAGACCTAGTTTATATGATCACATTCCTGCAAACCTTCCTTAACTTTAAAAATAAGAGACTAGCATTTTAATCAAACTTTTCTTTAGTCTCACATGCCTAGTTTTGGATTAGTCAACAACCCTAACTTGAAGTAATCATAACTTTTAACCTGTCATGTATAAAGATTTGAAACTGATAAAAAATGTTCTTCAGTGTGTTTTACACAATTCCTCCAAGTGTCACTACTTGGAACTTCTTAGAAAAGGAGTTATAGCAAAAATGGCATACCTTGTTGAATTCTGGCTTATTCTAGAGAGCGACCTTGTAGAGAGTGCCCCACACAAAATGTTTGATGAATTGATCTAAAAATGTTACAAAATATACTACCAATAGTCCCCTAACCAACACATTTGGTCTCACTGAATTGGGATCTGTTATGAAGAAGTTATGACATTTTTACCTGAAACACCTGATTTTGACTGGTTTTAGGACTAGCCACAAACCCTATTTTCCACAGAGTGTAACTCCCAAAATACAACGACCCACAAGATGAATTTTTTACCACAGATACTTGGATATGTTTTCTCACTTTCATAGAAATTTCACAATCTGAATCATTATAGAAAAAAATTAATAGCGAAAATGGTGAGATGACCTATAAATAACATACCTTAGAAAACACCATCAAAAGAATTTATCCTTCCTTGCATTTTGGCCTTCTTTTCTTCACCTTCACTCAGAATTCCAGTTTAGATATCCTTGGTTACCTTAGAAACATATATATATATATATATATATATATATATATATATATATATATATATATATATATATATATATATATATATATATATATATATATATATATATATATATATATATTCAATATGCTCAAGTGTGATTCAAATGATAGAGCCTTTCCTCTTATTTATACTCTCCAAGTAGCTTCCTTAAAAACATCTTCTAGGTCAATTGGCCCACTTTCCTTATTTTAGGGTTGGGTCCACTTCTAATTTCTCAATTAAATTTATTATTGAAATAATTTATTTTGTATTCACGTTGAATTATAATACACTCATCCTTTCACTTTATTATTTGCCTTTTAAAATCTCTTAAACCACTTTGACTACTTTAACCTTTTGGGGCTTCTAGATGACATATGAGGGTCCTCCAACTTCTTAAGGCCATAAATCTCAAACCGTGAGGAGTTATGTGACATTCTACATACCACCAGAAATGACATGACATGTACTATCCATATAGAATAATATTATCTGAAAATATATCATAAATCATACTATTACCCATCAAACAAACTTGGGTCCATTACCCAAACCTGGGATCTCCAACTTCTCATGGCCATAACTCTCTAACCATGAGGAATTATGTGACATTCCAGATACCACCAGAAATGACATGACAAGAACTATCCATCTAGGATATTTTTCCTGACAAATTCACTTTCTTTCATCTCATTATTCCACAATTAAGCATGGGTTCTCTTACTCCACAAAGTGTCTTCCCATGAGGGCTTTCACCATAAGGGTACCACTTTGGAGTTCATCCATATTTACTTCTTATCAACCATGACAAAACAATAATGAGTCATATTTACATCAAACAATATTGGGTCCATTACCCAAACCTTTGTGCTACGGGGCTTTCTTCAAGGGTTGACATCAATGACAACCAACCTTAATCAACAATCCATTGTTGCCATTTCATTTGAAAATATTCTCAAAATAGAAGAAATAAAGCAAGAACAACAAACACTTATGAAAGAGTCTTGCATTTTTGTTTTTTCTCACCAAGAAGAAATGATTTTTCATGGTTTTCAAGATCCAGTGGCCATCCTATTACAGTCATCAATGAAGGAGCAAGGGTGATTTTAAGAACCCCCCCTAAATTTATATGTATAATAAATGGGCGAATCCCCATGATACATATGAAAAATTGAAGGCTATTTTATCAATAATATAATATGTATATATAAGTTTTTGGTGAATCTTTTAGTCAATTATATAATCTTGTAAAATCTTGGCGAATCTTTTACTAAATTGTAAAATTTTGGTGAATCTTTCACTGAATTATAAAACCTTGTAAAGTCTTGGCAATCTTTTTGATAAAGTATAAAAACATATATAATAATAGGAAAATATATTTGTTAAACTGTAACATACTCATTTTACATATTTGGAAAAGGAAACTTAATTTGTCCATCCTCTAGACAATGTTGCAAGCATTAGGGGTTATGTTTTTCAAGGTTCTCATTGTACACTCTTTCATATTTAGAGCTATTGAATCCAATTATCTAAATTAATCTCAAATATGTATATGCCTTGGAATTTGCGAATAATTTGTTTTCCTAAAAATTCTTGGATTTGCTCCAAAAAAGCATCTTTGGTCAATAACATTTTGATATTTTCATTCTTTTGATTAACCACCCTACATTCTCACTTCAACTTGTTTCCCTTTGCAACTAAGTGTTTTGTGGGATTACCCAACACTTCCCCACACAGAGCACCCCAACTCTATATTATTTCCTATGAAACCCATGCCACCATAGAAACATTCCACCTCCCTTCCCATATTTGGGTAACTAGAAATGATATTTTCCTCCTGTACATAATTAAGTGGATCATTAATTCCAAAGTGACAGAGGCCCTAGTTGAGTCGGAGCCATTATTTCAGGTCTCTGGGTTCTACATAAAATTTAGTATTTATAAAACATTCCCAATGTAGACTAAGGAAAAATTTATTCAACACAACAAATATTTGAATCGGATGAGAGAAAAAGAAAATCTAGTTGGCATTGTTTTTTTATTTTCGACATTGTGATCAGTCCAAACCACATGAATTTCAAAATCAAGTCCATAAATGATTGGTATGAAATTTGAAGGGAAAAAACATGCCTACAATAAGATCATAAACTAGTTATGAAGGCCAACGAAATAAAACCCAAACAAAGACAGAGTTAGGGCACAAGATCTCATGTAGGGCACAATTTTGAATGCTAGTGGCAAAGCATGTAACATAGTGTGATTTGGTCCTCAACAATTTGGCCACAAAGAACCACAATCACTAGTGAAGAAGAGATCTTGTAGTAGGCCACATATTGAGAATTGAATTTTGCAAAGGCCACATGAATAACAGTGTAATAAGCATGCACAAAGGATCTGCACAAGCCATAGAGGCCTTAGATAGGTCACACTCATTAGGATCAAATATAGTGTCATAGGTTTGTATCACAAAGTGGGGATGGAGAGGTTTCTATAGTCCCAAAAGGGTCAAAAAAACATGATCATTGTGATGTGAAATTTGAGGCACCAAACAAGTGGCAATGAGCAAGTGTAGAGATGAGAACTACCATAATAATTTAAACAATTTAATGTTCACTATTGTCTAACCAAATACACGGGGAAAATAAACACCAAACAATTGTATTTCAAGGGAACAATGTTTACAACCCTTAGGGAATAATTCCCAACATAAAATATATCTGAAAATCACTTAGTACAAAACATTTATTACAACCATAAATCTGCCCCGTTAGCTTCTATATGTTTGTTAAATCACTTAACAAAATCTGCTCATTCTGATGTAAAATCAGCATGCATAACTAGATCTAGAAACTACTCAATCATCATGAGAACACACTCTGAAAATCATATTTGCAAGTACAAATAGTGTGGGAGGCCCAGTCAAGTAAGAACTATCAAAAATATATTTGATTGAGAAATAGTTGAGAGATTTATTAATTTATTCCATGTTAAATATTCCATCTTTGTATTTTTTATTTCACATTGAAGTTAATCCACAAGAACTATATATATGGTGCACCTATGTGAAGAATCAAGATGCCACTAGATGGGAAAGAAAACAAAAAAAGAGTGCAGGAAAACATACTATTGATCTTCAAAAACACTCTACGCCTATAAAAACTTACTTTGCAGCTGCAAATTTACTCTCCAAACACTCTCCAAGCTAGTTTCATTCTCTGAGTTTCTCGAGGTTCCTATCTATGTCTCATTCATTAATCATTTTGTTATGGTATTCTTCAAACTCTATTATACCATGATATGCACAAAGAACGTTGGTTAAGAGGGATTTCTTGATGGATGAACTTTCCAATAAACTAGATCTTTTCACAACAATGTTCCTATATTGGGATTGTATTCTTCCTAAGTTTTCTAATCTCATGCAGCTAGTTTACTATGTATTTTTGTGAGAGTTCCAATTTCTCCCAAGCCTTGAGAAGCATTGATTGATATTTATTCTAGTTGGGATAGTTATCTAAAACCAGAAACTCATAATGTGGTTTTCTTATTGGGTTTGTGTCTATTACCTACAATTCTTCTGGAAGAACTAGAAATTTGTACTATGCAATGATTTTCTAATTTATTTTTAAACAAGGTGTAGAAGGAAATGATGTTTTTATTATTGTGCATGTTCATTATTTCTATGTGTGTAATACATTTATACAAAGAGCTCAGACAACCAGATACCTAGTACACAGGTTTACTTTTTTAACAAGTTGTCATATAATATGAGGTACTGTATGTTTCAATTATTCATTTCTCACTAACTGGTATACCTAGGTGTCAACTTATATTGTCATACATTCTAAATACTTATAAAATTCCCACCTTTTAATACCAACTTTAGTCTTTTAAAGGCGGATATGCTCCCAAGGTTCTAAGACACACCCCTTGTCTTCCACAATTAATTAGGGCCATTCCCATTCTTCACTACCGGATCAAGGGAATGCCATATATTATTGATTATACATTGGTGGGTTACTTGGTTAAGGTAGGGTTGTCCATTCTCTTCTACCTTTGATGCCATCTCCTTAAATTGGCCCTAGTTCCAACAATATCAAAAACAATTTCCCACTGCATAAGTAATGCTTACTGATAAAAAGTGTCAAATTTGAGGCAAGAGGAAATAGTACACCTTCTCTTGAAATCCTTACAAAGTTGATGGACTAAAAATCGACTTCTTATTAATGGGCAGAAGAGGCCCTGATTATGGAAAAACCATTCTCCCAAAGTTTTCCCTATTTTCTAAAACCTAGTTGCATGTTATATTTCCCATGTTTGAGTTTCAAATATTATGCTTTCCAAAGGATGGAAAATAATTTGAAAGCACTCCTTAATCTTCTCAATGAATATTCTTATGAGTTGTATCTTTCCATTTACATAATAAAACACATAATGAGAATTATGAGCATGCCCCATGCACACACACACACACACACATACTTCTACAACAACAATTCAAATAGTCATAAATAAATGCAAGGAATTCTATGTTGTCTTCTCACTGAAAACCATAACTAGCTTCAAATACAACTCTATAGCACCATTAGAGTAAATAAATGGATACTCAAGAACTGAAAACCCAATTTATTACAATCCCAATTAAGAAAACTACATTGCATGGTACTGCATTTCCCTTGTAATCTTCATAAGAAAGACTCTCCCTTTATTTTAATGTATATCTATAAATTGCATGTATCCACATCAAGAGCGTCAAGTTTGGTCCTTATAAATAATGATCATAAACAATATGGGCTCTACCATTAATATTTATTATTATTTTATTAAGAGAGAAATCTAGTAATGACAACCCTCTAGTATTGTTATTGTTAAAGTGAGATCACAGTGACAACCCTAAATATCATATAAAGTGTTGAGATAAATCTCACAACAACCCTCTATTACTATTCATTACTAGTGTAAGTTATGAATGAGCATAAGTCATTACTAGTGTCGAGATAAAGCTCACAAGAACAACCCTATATTATGAGCATGCTCTCTAGAGGAATCAATAATGGATGTTCAATATGTATCATTCAATGATGGGATGACTAAATAGAAGGAAAGTTAATGATCCCCATCACTTTATGATCCCCATTGGGATCATAAATAAATTCAAGGAATTATATGTTGTTTTCTCACTAGAAACCATAGTTGGCTTCAAATACAACTCTGTAACACCAATAGAGTAAACAAATAGATACTCAAATACTAAAAACCCAATTTGTTACAGTCCCATTTAAGAAAAATATTGTAAAAAGATTTCACGCTGGGCATCCTTGGGGAACTGAAGAACAACCTACATTGACAAAAAGAGTGAATATTTCATAAATAAAAATGGCCCAAAGACTAGATTGACATAACTATCCCAAATATCAAGTTGACAGAACTAGTTTAAAGACCAAGTAAGGATTTCTCCATAGGTTAAAGATTGATAAGTTTGGTAGGCTTAAAGATTGATATGGTGGACCCTGCATAGAAGGCCAACTAGGGACTGTAGATTGATAGGTTTGGTTTCTCCACCATATCTCCTAATATTGATACCCATTAAGAGAGCCATTTCCACAAAAATGTTAAGACATGTTTTATCTCATATAGGATCCATTGAGTTGCCTTCCTCCTTCATAGTAACAATGTTATTAACTCCCAAATATTCTATTTCAATATATATATGGAATTTCAAGGCTATATTAAGGTAGAATCACTGGCAATATGCACCTTTTTCTTGTTAAGGGTAAAGGTTTACCAAGTACTACATTACCCTTGCAATCTTCATAATAAATACTCTCCCTTGATTTTTTTGTATGTCTTTAAATTACCTCTATGCACATCAAGAGAATCCATTCATGTCCTTATAAATGATTATCATAAAAATATGGGCTCTACCATTAATATTTATTATTTCTTGATTAAGAGGGCAAGCTAGTAACAACAACCCTCTAGTATTATTATTGTTAAAGTGACCTCATAGTGATATCCCTAAATATCATATAAAGTATTGATATAAATCTTGCAACAACAAACCTCTATTACTACTCATTACTAGCGTAAGTTATGAATGACAACCCTTAATCAATTATATTAAATGAGTGAGAGTACATATGATAAATTGATGGTGTTGATACCGAGAAGGGGGTGAATCAATATCAAGTACAATTTAAAACCTCTTTCAACTTATACTTAAACCATTCAATTATATCTAATGAGAAATGAACAATAGTATAAGAGTTACACCAATACACCACAATACACCATGCACAATATATGAGAAATAAGCAATAGTTATTGTTCAAGGGAAGTAATGACTTCCAAAGGTAGCTACAACTTCCAAATGTAAAGGGAGGGATAAACCTCCAAGAGGAAGATACAATCCTCCAATATCAAGAGAGAGTTGAACTCTCCATCCTTTCCCCTTCCTTCCACTCAAGAATATATGAGAGATAATAAAACTTTACATTAAATCATCACCATCAACCAATCATCACATAGAACCTGATAATGCTTCCTGAGACTTCTTCAATTTCTGCAATTCTTCAATTCATGGAGTACTCTGATCCTATAGATAATATTACTCAATGTATTCTCTGAAACTCCTCCAATTTTGACTCCTTGAATCCTCCCCAAAAAGAGGTTATAGAAAGAATGGTAGACTTTATTCAATTCTGGTCTATTCAAGAGAGCGAACTTGCACAGAATGCCCTACGCTCAATAATTAACATATAATTCTAAAACTCGCATACAAGAAACTAAAGTCCATACTATTTCCAATGAAATTTTTCCCACTACATTTGGATTCTCTATGAATAAGTTATGACTATTGTACCCGGAACACCTATTTATTGACTAGCTTCAAGACTGGTCACAAACCCTATCTTCCACAGAGTGTATCTCCATAATTATAGTGAATAAAGAGCTGAAATTTTTACCAGAGGTACCTTGATATGTATTCTCAATACCATAGCAATTTCACCATCTGAATCGTTCTATAAAAAAAGGTATAAAAAAATGGTAAGATGACCTGAAAATAACATACCTTAGAACACATCACCAAAAGACTTCATCCTCCCTTGAAATCTGGCCTTCTTTTCTTCTTATTACCTCTGAAATTTGACTTGTATCAATATGAATGTATAATGATGTTTATTTATACCATTTATGTCACTTCCTTTTAACATTAGGGCCGACCTAACACTTTCTTATTTTGTAATTCTTTTCTTTAATTATCTTCAGGGCCTACATGTACTTCCTTCTTCAATTCACTTTGT